>CM046002.1:50980419-51222945 GCA_025175895.1 Wurfbainia villosa
GGGCCACCCAATGGATCAAGCTCACACAAAGTCCGATCCATTAATGATGATTCATTCCACTAGAGGATTATCATTGATCTACCTCACCAACACCCATAAATTAATATGGGCTCTATATATTATTTGTATATTTTTCTCCCCGTGTTTAAGATCTCGAATATCCATCGATTAATTAATTTACTGACAATTAATTAATCAACATCTAACTCCATGAGTAATACCACTCAACCTTATTATCATTTCGGACCAAGTCCACCTGCAGGGTTTACATGATGAACCTTATGAGCTCCTCAAGGGGAAATCATCATCCTAATATATAGGACACGGTTTCCTCCTATAATCAATGGCACACTATATAAATAATATCATTTCCCAACTTACCGAGCCTATCGATTTACTCTATAAATCTCGCCCATTGGTAAATCAAAGAAATAAAGACTAAGTATATGTGCTCGTTATTATATCGGGATTAAGAGCATGTACAATATAATATCTGAGGTCCGATTCGATTATGTAGTCAGCAATAAATCAAATCACCTCTAAGTCGGTCCTGCTTAATACATACAAAGTGTACTAGTGTGATTCTAAGGTCAAGACAAAGCAATATCAAATCACACTACAATCATTCCAATGGTTTGTCCATAATCATCTCGGCTGTGAGCCTTTACTTATACTTTACAATAAACCGATAACATGATCTCCTATGTGACACTACACACCATGTTATCTACAATGTAATGTATCAGACAATATGTATAACCATAAATATGCAAACAATGATCATGTGATTCTTATTTTAAAAAATAAAGATGTTCATACAAAAGATAGACTTTTCAGTATACATCCCAATAATCTCCCACTTATACTAAAAGACTATGTTGTCCTCATACTGTCATACATCTAATTTCCATTCCCTCCACATGCCTATCAAAAGCTCTCGCTTTAAGGTCCTTAGTGAAAGGATTTGCCAGGTCATCCCCTGATGTAATCTAGGTGACAGCAACTTCTACCCACTTTACGATCTCTCGTATCAGGTAGTACTTGCGTTCTATGTGTTTACTTGCCTTATGGGCTCGTGGTTCCTTCGATTTTGCAACTGCACCACTATTATCATAATAAATTGTGATAGTTCTAAGCAAACTAGGAATCACATCCAAGTCCATTAAGAAGTTCCTGAGCCACACAGCTTCTTTGGCTTCATCAGAGGCTGCCACATACTCAGCTTCCATGGTAGAGTCCGCCACGCATTTCTGCTTGACACTCCTCCATACAATGGCTCCACCTCCCAAAGTAAACACAAAACTAGAGGTAGACTTACTGTTATTCCAGTCTGATTGGAAGTCGGAATCTGTGTAACCCACAGGGAGTAATTGGTATGTCTGGTAAACTAGCATATAATCCCTAGTCCTTCTCAAATACTTCAATATATGTTTTACTGCAGTCTAATGTCCTTGTCCTGGATTACTCTGATATCTGCTAACCATGCCTATGGCAAAGCAGATATCCGGTCTTGTACATAGCATCACATACATGAGGCTTCCTACTGCCAAAGCATAAGGAACTGCCTTCATCTGCTCTATCTCCTTAGATGTTCTAGGACAAATCTCCTTAGATAAAGGAACTCCATGCCTGAAAGGTAGAAAACCTTTATTGGAGTTTTGCATGCTAAAACGATCCATAATCGTATCTATGTATGAAGCTTGAGATAAGCACAACATCCTTTTCTTGCAATCCCTTATAACCTCGATCCCAAGGATGTGTCCCACTTCTCCCAAGTCCTTCATATCAAATTGTTTGGACAACCATACTCTTACGTCCGATAACACCTTGACATTGTTGCCAATTAACAAAATGTCATCTACGTATAGCATAAGAAATACCAATACATTTTCGTCACATCTCTTATATACACAAGACTCATCCAAACTTTGAATGAATCCATAAGACTGGTTTACCTCATCAAAGCGGATGTTCCAAAACCTCGAAGCTTGCTTCAATCCATAAATAGACATATTAAGCTTACACACAAGATGCTCTTTGCCCTTTGCAATGAATACTTCTGGTTGCTTCATATAGATGTTTTCCTCAAGACTTTCATTAAGGAAAGTTGTTTTGACATTCATCTGTCATACCTCAAAATCCATATGAGCAGCAATGCATAAGAAAATCCGGATAGACTTAAGCATGGCTACCGGCGAAAAGGTCTCCTCATAATCGATACCCTCTTTCTGAGTATACCCTTTCGCAACAAGCCTTGCTTTGAAGGTCTCAACCTTCCCATCAATTCCTCTCTTTCTTTTGTAAACCCACATACATCCAATGGTTTTTATACCATCGGGTGGTTCTACTAGCTCCCAGACCAGATTTGAATCCATAAATTCAATCTCAGCATTCATTGCACTTTGCCAAGATACTGCATCTTTATCTTGGATTGCCTCATCATATGTCCAGGGATCAGGTTCACGTTTGCCAGAAACCAAATCAGAAGATTCTCCCAAGAACATGAATCTATCAGGCTGTCTAACAACCCTCCCACTACGATGAGGTATCACCTGTGTATCCTCTGTGACACGCGGTGTAGTGACTTGTGGTATATCCTCTTGTACCGGTGGTACTGAAGTAGTGACTTCCCCTTTTAATTCCTCTAGAACAATCTTACTCATAGGCTTATGGTTCATCACGGAGTCTTCCTCTAGAAATCTGGGGTTCGTGCTAACGATCACCTTCTGATATCTAGGACTATAAAATAAACCACCTTTCGTTCCTCTAGGATAGATAACGAACATGCACACTTCTGTACGAGGTTCCAACTTACCATCATCTGCCTTCAGCACATGTGCTGGACTCCCCCAAATTCGAATATGTCTTAGACTAGGCTTTCGCCCAGTCCACAATTCTGTGGGAGTAGAAGACACTAATTTAGATTGTACCAAGTTCAGAATATACACTTCCATATCTAGATCATATCCCCAGAACGAATCTGGCAACTCAGAATAACTCATCATCGATCTAACCATCTCCATAAGAGTCTTATTCCTTCGCTCTGCTATACCATTCTGCTGGGGTGCGCTAGGTGCAGACAATTGGGATTGAATCCCAGCCTCTGATAAGTAATTCCTAAACTCTCCCAAGAGGTACTCACCACCACGATCAGATCGTAGTGTCTTGATACTTTTACCTTGATGTTTCTCCGCATCATCCTTGAACTTTTTAAACTTGTCAAAGCATTCAGACTTGCGGTGCATCAAATAAATGTATCCATATCTTGAATAATTGTCTATAAAAGAGACGAAATACTCAAAACCACCTCTAGCCTAGATAGACATAGGACCACACAAATCATAATGAATCAATTCCAACACATCTTTGGCTCTATACCCCTTGGCCTTAAAAGGCCTCTTGGTTATTTTACCCTCCAAGCAAGATTCGCAGGTTGGGAAATCTTCCACCACTAATGAACCCAAAGGTCCATCAGCTATCAACCTTTGAATTCTGCTTAGGTTAATATGACCAAGTCTTAGATGATAAAGATATGTTTGGTTCATCTTCGAATGTTCTTTTCTCTTATTGGAATTAGAAGATGAGTTATTAACTTCTATTTGCATCGTGGGAGCTTTTGGTTCAAGTGTATACAAATTTCCTATCAATGCACCAGAACAAATAATCTCTCTATTCCTTTTTATAACAACTCTATCATTAAAAGAAATAGAATATCCATCCATAAACAATTTAGAAACTGAAATTAAATTCTTTCTAAATAAAGGTACATAAAGGTAATTTTTAAGAACCAAAACTTTATTCCTCTCAAAAGACAAATAAACATCTCCCACTGCAACCGCCGCCACCTTTGTGGCATCGCCCAAGTATACGGTAATCTCCCCTTCAGCCAGCCGTCTAGTTTCCTGGAACCTTTATAAAGTATTGCAGACATGATCAGTGGCTCCCATATCTACACACCAGGTGTCGGTAGATAACACCGCTAAACATGTTTCAACGACTAGACAAAAAGATATACCTTTGTTCTGCTTGTGGTTGCGCCCTTCTTCCAAAGGTCTAGTCCGCTTACAAGTGAAGCAATCGTTAGTAATATATGAGAGATGTCCTAAGGCAATCGCTTTATGTATGAACCATTTATATGATAAATGAAGATTCACTATTTGAGTATACATGTTTTATGTATTTGATTGGATCTTAAACTCATTTATCAATGTCCACGATACGATCTACAAAGATGAGAGAATTTTGATTGGATCACAACTAGTGAGTATCTCTACATGTGTAATTGTGATGTATCGGAATTATCCCTAGTCGATGAATTGATGAATCGACACCATCAATTCTGTGAGACTAGCACGAGGTATACTCCTTGGTGTATCCAAGCAGCTGATTCTCACTGGCTGGAGACATAGTGATGTCCGGAGTTAATCGTGGATGCTAGTTATGGTAACTAGTTCATTGGAGTGACCAGCCGTAAGACTTCATATGGTTCTCTGCATATAGATATGTCAATGAAGTTCTTACTGTGGCTTAAGTGCGATGTTCCTTTGACTTGCGGTATTCAAGTCATCTTGATCATGGAGACTTATGCTTTGACATCTTAAGCAAACATCTCCGAGGAGATGTGGACCCGGGATGATTGGGTATAAGTCGTGATCAAGGTGTTTGAATAGCCTATAAAGGATTCACCACTCCTTGCGAGGAGATGTATACCCATGGCCTCTCGTCGGATTGTTACTAAAGTCTTTGGCCAAAGCATTACATGTTTAGAGTAAAGTACTCTTCGATACATGTGGAGTAACTAGAATCCGTAGGACGAGGAAACGATACTTGGGCTAGGTGTGACGTAGTCAGCCTAGTGGGGACTGACACAATAGACCATGTCCCAACCAAGTGGGTATAAGATGAGTGAAGGGAATGGGGCACGATTCATTCGAGCATCAAGGGTTTCGTAAATAGTTCCGATCAACTGCTGATCTTTTCGGTTAATTGGGGATCATGATGTACTACTAGGTGCCACTCATGATCGCTCTATAATTAATGGTTAATTATAGACGGCCAACATAAACCGAGAACCTATTTGGTCACACGACAACGAGTGTAATCCAAAGGATTTAAACGAGCTTGAGAATGGGATTCTCGCATCGAGAAACTATGTTTGGTTGGACCAAACATAAAGCGAGCATGAAATTGTTTCACCGCAATGGAAGCGTGATGGCTGCGTCTTATGAAGACATAATGGATGGACCAAAATGGTTTGGTTCTAATCCAATGGAGGAGGATAAACCAAAGGGTTTGGTTTATTTTAAACGAATGAACCAAAAGTTGGTTCGGTTCGTTTTAACTTAAAATAAACCATCATGGTTTGGTTTATTTTAACTTATCTTAATGGAGCGAGTTAACGGGCTTTATGGATATGATCCATTAACCATTAAGAGAATTAGTTCTCTATAAAAGTGGGCTTAAGGGATTGTTAAACCCTAATTCAAAATCAAAACCCTAGCCTGGTTGTGCCGCCTAACCTCCTTGCCGCCCACCTTGATTGTGCCGCCTAGCTCCTTGCCGGCGACCAAGCTTCAGCCGGTGAACCTCCGGCGACCCTCCGGTGATCTCCTATAGGTTTGGCATCAAGGTGAGGCTTTTCTCTCCTTGTTTTGGCCGGCGCCTACTCCTCCACCAAGCTGTCAAGTTTTCTGACAGCTTCTCCTCCTCGCCGGAGCGCTTGGACGACGGTTAGTGCTCCGACAGGCTAACATACCGGGAGATTTGATCTCCGGTAATCCTCTGAGGTGGAGGACGGCGATTCGGCCAAACGGTTGACGAATACCTCTCCGGAGAAGCGAAGTTTTGAGAACTCGCTTTTGGATCCGAATTTGGATTCGGATCGTGATCATCTCTCGATCACGCCGCCTTCAACACGAGGCTAGTAACCCGCATGAAGACGGCTCGTGACTTAGCGGTCATCCCGAGGAGCTCGGCGTGGATACGGATAGAGACGATTCTTACGAGGATCGTTCCGGTTGATGCCGTTCCCGCTACACGTCATACGGAAGGTATAACGTAGTTTAATTTCCTGTTCTTGCAATTTTAATTTACGGTTATGTCTACACTTGTTGTAATAGCATGCGTGTGTTGTGTGTGTTGTAATAAATAGGAGTATTTATTATTTTATTGCTTCACAGTGCTCATGTTTACGTAAACATGATCGAACACACACACGCCAAGGCTCTAAAACCCAACAAAGGGTATCGAGCCCAGTTGTGTTTCACATAATCGTAAAAATGGTTTTATGCGATACTCATAATGTATGTCTGGAAATTTTCTAAATTTTGGAAATTTAGAAGTATTTATGGAAATTTTTCAATTTTGGAAAGTCTAAAAGTATTTATGGAAATCTTCCACTTTTGGAAAGTTGGAAGTATTTATGGAAATTGATATTTTCCATAAATAAAATATTTGATTAGATTCTGGAAATTTGTTTCCTAATTTAATCATGATTTGATTTGGGAAATCAAATCTTAAAATATTTTATTTCCATAAGTAGTTTTAATGATTTAGGAAATTGGTTTCCTAAATAGATTTTCCTTAATCAAATAATTCCATGAATAAAATATGTGATTAGATTTGGAAATTTGTTTCCTAATTTAATTATGATTTGATTTGGAGAATCAAATCTTAAACATATTTTATTTCCATAAATAGTTATGACATATAAGGAAATATAGACATGACATAATTGTATGCCATGTAATTGCATTAGATGCATAACATTATGCCATGCGTGTCGTGACATGTAGATGTATGCCATGTATGCCATGCCATGTAGATAATAGTTATTTGCATGCAAAGAGGATGAGACATAAAAACCCTTAATCAATATTAAAGCCTACACCTTCCATTAATATGGTTAGAACCAGAGTTCTGTTTCTTGTTTGGGTTGTTGGACTCTCTCCAAGCCCAGCCAACTCAATATGTTCAAACCATGGAATAGTTTAATACTAATATGGTAAGAGTCGAGGTCAATCGTTAGCTTTGGTTGTTGGACTCTCTCCAAGCTGGGCTAATTGGTTGAATGCGCCTAACCATATTAAAACTATGTCCCGATTAATGGGTTGGCTTTAACTCGGAGCATCGGCTTGTTGGACTCTCTCCAAGGTCGATGTAAAGGGAGGTGAAGTTGGGTGCTATGCATATGATGCATACTTGTTAATGTGTTAACAACCCGATGTATGTGTGAACATTCAATTAGTTGATAGCACATTGTGATAGTTGCATATACGGATATGCAATCGTATAGATGATACCTACCGTAGTTATGAATGGCTTGTTGACTCTCTCCAAGGTTGTTCATAACTATGATGGATATCACCATTCGAGATGGACCTACAATCTCCAAGTGATTTTGGGGTTTTGAATTGAAAAATGAATGGGATTTATAAATGTATATTGATGCATTTTAAAATCATTTTCTCATATATGCTCGCTTTGTATTTCTAAGTTAATATATTGATCATGATGTGTTTGAATTTATGCTCCATTTTGATTCAAATAAATTGATCGGGCCGAACTTCGGACTAGCTTAGAAACTTGAGAATTGTTCTCAAGGTGGAAAAGCTTATGATGTCCTCGGCGCCTCTTCCCGCCATCCTAGTGACAATGCAACTCGACCAATTGTTGGCCTATCAGAAACATGTGAGTGATTCTGAACAAATGAGTTGCATCATGCTAGCCGCGATGGAACCCAAGCTACGAAAGCAGCATGAGCATATGGATGCTCATATCGTAGTCTTTCATCTTTGTGAGTTGGTTGATGAGCAAGTGAGATTCGAAAGGTTCGAAGTCTCAAAGCTCCTCTTCACCTCTTAGATGCTAGGAGGTTCATCTGTGGTATCGCCAATATGTCAAGACCGTGGAGTCTTCTCGAGAAGCATGAGCAGGATCAGGTTAGTTGATTCCTCGAAGAAAGGTTCTAAGAGGAAGTCAAAGGAACAGCAGAAGGGAAAGAAGAGAAGGGCTAAGAAGGTAGAACTAGCACAAAAGGAAACTTGCCATCATTATGGTAAGGAGAGCCATTTGCGAAGAAATTGCAAGGTTTATCAAGAGTCCGTGAAGAAGGATAAGGCATCGGATGTCCCATCTTCTTCAGAAATCTTCTTTATTGATTGTCATTCTATTTCCTTAGACACTTGGGTATTGGATACTGGGTGTGGCTCACATATATGTAATGACATACATGGGCTAAGGAATAGAAGAAGACTCACAAGGAGAGTCAAATTTACGTGTTGGGAATGAAGCAAAGGTTGCCGACTCGCCATCGAACGTATTTGTTGAAACTCCGCAGACTTGTCTTAGAACTTGACAATTGCTTTTATATTCCTTTGTTGATAAAGAACATCATTTCTATTTCTTGTTTAAATAGAAATGGTTTCCATTTGACGTTTAGTAACAATTGTTGTTACATAACTTTGAATGGGGTTCTTTATGGGACTAAAACTTTAAGCAATGGTGTTTATACGTTGGACGTATCCAGTGACATTTGCAATATCGAAGCGAGCAACAACAGTGCTCGAAAGGATAATCAAATAGACTCCTACATGTGGCATTGTCGTCTTGGCCATGTAAGCAAGAAATGCATGTCCGAATTACACCGATGTGGAATTCTGGAATCGTTTGAATTGGATTCATACGATACATGCGAATCATGCTTAAAAGGCAAGATGACTAAGTTACCTTTTACGGGAAAAGGTGAACGAGTGGGAGAGTTACTAGGTCTAGTACATACTGATGTATGTGGACCTATGTCAACTCAAGCTTTAGGAGGCTATAGCTACTTCATTACCTTCACCGATGATCACTCACGGTTTGGGTATGTGTTCTTGATGAAACACAAGTCTGAAGCCTTTGAAAGGTTCAAAGAATTCAGAAATGAAGTAGAGAAACAACATGACAAGAGTATTAAAATACTTCGATCGGATCGAGGTGATGAATACTTAAGTCAAGAGTTTCTTGATTATCTAAGAGACAATGGCATATTGTCTCAATGGACTCCGCCCTATACACCACAAAGATAATGGTGTATCCGAGAGGCGAATCGATCTTGTTGGACATGGTCAGTCAATGATGAATCATGCAACTCTTCCCAAGTCCTTTTGGGGTTATGCACTCGCATTGTTTACTTGTTAAACAGAATGCCTACCAAGGTAGTCTCAACCACTCCATATGAGATATGGAATGGTAAGAAACCTCATGTATCTTACTTGAAGATATGGGGTTGTCCTGCTTATGTGAAGCGGACTGTATCAGACAAACTGGATGCTAAGTCTGATAAATGTCTATTTATTGGATACCCTAAGGAAATAAGGGGTTACCAATACTATCAACCTATGGAACAAAAGATGTTTGTTTCAAGGCATGCTGTGTTTCTAGAGAAAGAGTTTCTCTTGCAAGAAAATAGTGGGAGTGTCGTCGAGCTTGAGGAGGCTCGAGAGACTCAAATAGACATTAATGAGATACCTGGTGAAGCACAACAGCCGACAACTCATAGTGATGAGCAATCGGCTGGACCTATTGTAACACCACATCTTCGTAGATCTGGTAGAACACGCAATATTCCTGAGAGATATGGATTTCTCGTAAGCGAATCGAACGACGTGTTACTCATTGATGATGAGGAGCCTACCAGTTATGAAGAAGTGCTGACAAGTTCAGAAAGGGATAAGTGGCTTGGTGCCATGAAGTCGGAAATGGATTCCATGTACGAAAACCAAGTTTGGAACTTGGTTGACCCACCTGAAGGCATAAAGCCTATAGGGTGCAAGTGGGTTTTCAAGAAGAAAACCGACATGGATGGTAATGTGATTACCTATAAGGCTAGATTGGTGGCGAAAGGATATCGTCAAAAACAAGGTGTTGATTATGACGAAACCTATTCGCCAGTAGCTATGCTTAAATCCATTCGGATGCTCCTGGCCATAGCGGCTCATTATGATTATGATATATGGCAGATGGATGTGAAAACAGCTTTCCTTAATGGAAACCTGCTCGAGGACGTGTATATGATGATACCGAGGGTTTCACATCGCTGACAAAACCAAGGTATGCAAATCGCGACGATCCATTTATGGATCAAGCAAGCATCCAGAGTCGAATATCCGCTTGATGAGACGATCAAAAGTTTGATTTCTACAAAATCCGCATTTAACCTTGTGTGTACAAGAAGGTTAGTGGGAGTGCAATGTGTTCCTAGTATTGTATGTCGATGACATATTACTTATAGGAAACGATGTGTCCATCTTACTGATGCTTAAGGTTTGGTTATCCAAGACATTCTCCATGAAAGACACGGGAGAAGCAACCTACATCCTTGGGATTAAGATCTATAGAGATAGATCAAGCTTGCTTGGTCTTTCGCAGCCTACATATATAGACCGAAAAGCAAAGAGGTTTAGCATGTCGAATCCAAGAAAGGTTATCTACCCATCGTGCATGGGGAACACCTTTCAAGTCTATGTGTCCGCGCGTAAGACGAGAGGATTTGCATGAGTAAGATTCCCTATGCATCCGCAATAGGATCTATCATGTATGCTATGTTATGTACGAGGCCCGATGTTTTGTATGCTCGAGTGTCACGAGCAGATACTCACCTCGATCCAGAATGGATCATTGGGTGGTCATAAGACGATCCTTAAGTACTTGAGAAGAACTAAGGATGTGTTCCTAATATATGGAGAAGGGTACATGGTGATACGTGGCATACGGATGCCAACTCCGCATGCATAAGGATGATTCCATGTCTCAGTCTGGGTATGTATTCACCTAGAATGGAGGCGCAATAAGTTGGAAAGGTTCCAAGCTTGACACTATAGCGGATTCTGCCACTAAGGTAGAATACATTGCAGCTTTGGAAGCAGCAAAGGAAGCGGTTTGGATCAAGAAGTTCATCTCTGAACTTGATGTGGTCTCATCAATGATCCAAACATGTGCTTCACCGCTATCATCTTATCAGAGAGATCATAAGTAGGAACGAAATACAAATCGAGAAAATTCCCACTGAAAGGAACTTAGCGGATCCTTTGACTAAAGCATTACCTCAAAGTAAGTTTGAGGGTCATGTTGGTGCTTATGGTATTGATATCGTAGCGATTGGCATTAGGCCAAGTGGGAGTCTGTTAGTAATATATGAGAGATGTCCTAAGGCAATCGCCTTATGTATGAACCATTTATATGATAAATGAAGATTCACTATTTGAGTATACATGTTTTATGTATTTGATTGTATCTTAAACTCATTTACTGAATGTCCACGATACGATTCACAGCATGAGAGAATTTGTGATTGGATCACAACTACTGAGTATCTCTACATGTGTAATTGTGATGTATCGGAATTATCCCTAGTCGATGAATTGATGGATCTGGACACCATCAATTCTGTCGAGACTAGCACGAGGTATACTCCTTGGTGTATCCAAGCAGCTGATTCTCACTGGCTGGAGACATTGTGATGTCCGGAGTTAATCGTGGATGCTAGTTATGGTAACTAGTTCATTGGGGTGACCAGCCGTAAGACTTCATATGGTTCTCTGCATATATAGATATGTCAATGAAGTTCTTACTGTGGCTTAAGTGCGATGTTCCTTTGACTTGCGGTATTCAAGTCATCTTGATCATGGAGACTTATGCTTTGACATCTTAAGCAAACATCTCCGAGGAGATGTGGACCCGGGATGATTGGGTATAAGTCGAAGTGATCGAAGGTGTTTGAATAGCCTATAAAGGATTCACCACTCCTTGCGAGGAGATGTATACCCATGGCCTCTCGTCGGATTGTTACTAAAGTCTTTGGCCAAAGCATTACATGTTTAGAGTAAAGTACTCTTCGATACATGTGGAGTAACTAGAATCCGTAGGACGAGGAAATGATACTTGGGCTAGGTGTGACGTAGTCAGCCTAGTGGGGACTGACACAATAGACCATGTCCTGAACCAAGTGGGTATAAGATGAGTGAAGGGAATGGGGCACGATTCATTCGAGCTGCTGAAGGGTTTCAGAAAGAGTTCTGGATCAACCGTTGATCTTTTCGGTTAATTGGGGATCATGATGTACTACTAGGTGCCACTCATGATCGTTCTATAATTAATGGTTAATTATAGACGGCCAACATAAACCGAGAACCTATTTGGTCACACGCACAACGAGTGTAATCCAAAGGATTTAAAACGAGCTTGAGAATGGGATTCTCAGACCGAGAGAAACTATGTTTGGTTGGACCAAACATAAAGCGAGCATGAAATTGTTTCAGTCGCAATGGAAGCGTGGATGGGCTGCGTCTTATGAAGACGTAATGGATGGACCAAAATGGTTTGGTTCTAATCCAATGGATAAGAATAAACCAAAGGGTTTGGTTTATTTTAAACGAATGAACCAAAAGTTGGTTCGGTTCGTTTTAACTTAAAATAAACCATCATGGTTTGGTTTATTTTAACTTATCTTAATGGAGCGGGTTAACGGGCTTTATGGATATGATCCATTAACCATTAAGAGAATTAGTTCTCTATAAAAGTGGGCTTAAGGGATTGTTAAACCCTAACTAATCAATCAAAACCCTAGCCTCCAAGGAGTTGCCGCCCAACCTGGTTGTGCCGCCCAACCTCCTTGCCGCCCAGCTTGATTGTGCTGCCGTCTAGCTCCTTTCCGGTGACCAAGCTTCAGCCGGTGAACCTCCGGCGACCCTCCGGTGATCTCCTATAGGTTTGGCATCAAGGTGAGGCTTTTCTCTCCTTGTTTTGGCCGGCGCCTACTCCTCCACCAAGCTGTCCAGTTTTCTGGACAGCTTCTCCTCCTCTCGTTGGAGCGTCGTTTGGACGACGGTTAGTGCTCCGACAGCGGCTAACATACCGGGGATTTGATCTCCGGTAATCCTCTGAGGTGGAGGATGAAGGATTCGTCAAACGGTTGACGAATACCTCTCCGGAGAAGCGAGTTTTGAGAACTCGTTTTAGGATCCGAATTTGGATTCGGATCGTGATCATCTCTCGATCACGTCGTCTTCAACACGAGGCTAGTAACCCATACGAAGACGAAGCTCGTGACTTAGCGAAGTCATCCCGAGGAGCTCGGCGTGGATACGGATAGAGACGATTCTTACGAGGATCGTTCCGGTTGATGCCGTTCCCGCTACACGTCATACGGAAGGTATAACGTAGTTTAATTTCCTTTTATTGCAATTTTAATTTACGGTTATGTCTACACTTGTTGTAATAGCATGCGTGTGTTGTGTGTGTTGTAATAAATAGGAGTATTTATTATTTTTATTGCTTCCGCTGTGCTCATGTTTACGAAATATGATCGAACACACACACGCCGCGGTGCCGGAAACCCAACAAGCACTTGCCTTTCGACTTCTTCACTCCTCCCTGAGTTCCTCCCACCGCCTTTACCCCAGCTTGTTTCATCTTCTTCTTGCCTTTCAGCTTAGAAGTAGAAACCTTTTGGGCAACCATGGCTTGCGCCTGAGCATTCTCGATGAAAAGCCCTTCCGCCACTTGAGTTCGCCGTAAGCTCCGCCAATGAATACAACCTCTTGTTCATGTTGTAGTTCAGGCGAAACTGCTCAAAACTCCTAAGTAGAGATTGGAGAATGATATCTACCTGGGTTTCCCCATCGATCTCAGCTCCGAGGACTTTCAGACCATTCAAATGAGCCATCATCATGAGAACATGATCCCTCACGGGTGTTCCCTCGATCATTGTGGTCGTCATCAAGATCCTCATGGCTTCCTGCCTAGCAGCCCGATTCTGGTGTCCGAAAAGCTCTTTGAGATTGAGCATCATGTCATAAGAAGTGGGCATGGCTTGATGCTGATGTTGTAGTACGTTTGACATAGATGCCAAAATTTAACACCGCACAATCTCATCAACCTTAATCCACTTCTTATAACTCTCCTTCTCCTTTTCCCTAGAATCATCCACAAGCTTAGGAGGGCACTCTTCGAGGAGTACATATTTGTATTCCTCATTAGTCAAGACAATGTCAAGATTCCTCTTCCAATCAACATAGTTGGGTCCAGTAAGTTTATTTTCTTTCAATATCACAGAAAGCGGATTGAAAGTCATTTTGAAAAACCTAAGAATCACATAGATCAAAACATTAGATTTCAAAAAATTATTGATTCCTCAAACAATAAAATTTGAAAATCAACCAACACCTCAAAACACCGAGAATATCGTATGACACGATAGTCTGGACATATACGAATTCTACATTTGTAAGAGGAGGTTTTACCCATTAATTTTATTATCTTGTCAACCTAACTTTTTGACAAATAAAATTAATAGTTGGTTCCTCTTCGGCCCTACAAATAAAAGCAGTGACTCCGATCGAGAGGATACTTATATTTGTATCTAAGTGTTCACCATTACTCGGTACCAAGGTAATTATCTCGGGTTATGTGCCTTTCGATGGGGAAGTACATACGCTTCTTAATAATTTTCTATAACCATATTCGACCTTGTGATCCACAAACAAACTCATCTGATGTGGAGGAAGCCACTCAGAGCCGACGTGCAAGTTTGTTTGCATCACATGTCAAATCAAAATGGAGGCTGTGGGAATTTATAAAAATATCCCTCTCCCACTTAGTAATTTAAATTTGAGGAATTTTCTAGCCTACGACATGCATATCAAACAATAAGCAATAAATATGAAAAAGAAATATTTTCCAACTATTATGGCTTTTGTCTCCAATATGCCTCTCATCATATCGCAGTCTCGTCCGCTCCTCCCTACGCTATGTACAAGCCATCCGGAGATCCGAGCCGAGAAAAACTATTTTAATTTACATCCATCGATCCTATACTCCATGAAGGAGTGTACATGAAATCTAGATCGAAAGTAAGCTAAAATAAAAAGAGTGGCTAAATAATGTCATATCTAATTACAAAAATTAAATACTAGCCTCGTCAACCCCGAGGATTCAACAAAATATACAATTACACACATACAATCACATACACACATATGGCCATAATAGTTGGATCATATGCCTGCAACCAAAAAGTTAACCTACGCATATCCTACTATTATCCAGCACATATAATATATGAAAAGAGGATAAAAGTAACCGAATCCTAAACACACAAAACCAGAAACCGTGGCTCTGATACCACTTGAAGGTAGGAAACTTAGCTTCCCACTTCAACTCGGTCGCTTGTTCATGGCGATCCCTTCTACGTCCCCGTATAAAAAAATTTTATCCTTGACAAGAGAGATTACCCAAGCTACCGTTTCATTGTCGTGTTATTCGATTAAAGTGGTCACTTGAACAAACTTGTTGTTCAAGCAACCAACCTCTAAGCTATGATTAGCTGCGGAATAGACGATGTACGGATCGTCGACTTTTGTGTTTGTATTCGGGGTCCACGTTAATTTAACCACAAAACAGAATATTCAACATGTATATGATTGAAAAACAATTATAGACATGTTACAAAAGAATATAATTAAGTGTTATACCTCTCGATCTTCTATTGTATGTCCTTCCTTTTTTTGGACGTCATGTGGGCGACGATCTTCCAAAAGTCGAAGCCTCATAGATCATCAATCTTCCTTCCTTGCTCACTCCAAACAAGAGGAAGTATAGAAAAAACTCTTCTCCTTCCTTTAGCCAAACACCAAGAACCAACCTTGATGCTTGCCGCCGGTCAACAAGAAGAAGAGATGAGGAAGTGGGCGCCGGCCAAGATCTCCAAGGAATCACCCTAACCCTTGTTTCCACCGGCCAAGAAGAGATGAGGAGGTTGGACCCCGACCAAGGAATTGGAGAGACAAGTTGGGCACCGGCCAAGAAGAAAGGAAGGAAGAACTTTCCTTAAAAGTGGATGCCCAAGCCTCTAAACCCTAGCCGCCCAAACCCTAGCCCCTCTTCAATGAATTCTACTTGCCGCCCACCCCTTATCCTTCTTTTATAGAGTTAGGCCTAAGCCTCCTTTAATCTCCACCATCGGTTCTAGGGATTTAATCTCAACCGTCGGATCTAGAGATTTAATCTCAACTGTCGAATCTAGAGATTTAATCTCAACCGTCGAATCTAGAGTTTTGTTTTCCACCATCAGATCTAGGCTCCATTAGGTTTTAATAGGCTATAATAGGGACCATGAGGAGGAGTTAGATCTTGGCCATCCAATGGATCAAGCCCACATAAAGTCCGATCCATTAATGATGATTCATTCCACTAGACCATTATCATTGATCTACCTCACCAACCCCCATAAATTAATATGGGCTCCATATATTATTTATACATTTTTCTCCCCGTGTTTAAGATCTCGAATGTCCGTTGATTAATTAATTTACTGACAATTAATTAATCAACATCTAACTCCATGAGTAGTATCACTCAACCTTATCATTATGTCGGACCAAGTCCACCTGCAGGGTTTACATGATGAACCTTATGAGCTCCTCAAGGGGACATCATCATCCTAATATATAGGAGACGGTTTCCTCCTATAATCAATGACACACCATATAAATAATACCATTTTACAACTTACCGAGCCTATCGATTTACTCTATAAATCTTGCCCATTGGTAAATCAAAGAAATGAATACTAAGTATATGTGTCCGTTATTATATCGGGATTAAGAGCATATACAATATAATATCTGAGGTCCGATTCGATTATGTAGTCAGCAATAAATCGAATCACCTCTAAGTCGGTCCTGCTCAATACACACCAAGTGTACTAGTGTGATTCTATGGTTAATACAAACCAATACCAAATCACACTACAACCATTCCAATGCTTTGTCCATAACTATCTCTTGTGAGCCTTTACTTATACTTTACAATGAACCGATAACATGATCTCTGTGGTGACACTACACATCATGTTATCTACAATGTAATGTATCCGACAATATGCATAACCATAAATATGCAAACAATGATCATGTGATTCTTATTTCAAAAAATAAAAATGTTCATACAAAAGATAGACTTTTCAGTATACATCCCAACAGTTCCAGTCTATAAAATCTATTTTTAAGACACTGTATCACTCCAATATTAATAGGAGCCTACATACAATTGTAGAATTTTTTTTGAATGTTGGTTTATTGTCATTTTTAACACTTAAGATGTGTTTCTAAAAGAACCTTAAAGACAATATAGATTGGAATGAAAAGTAACTCTGCAAAGGTTTGAACAACCAATCTAGTAGTCCCCACCAGTCTATCCCACGACTATTGTTAGGGAGGTAAATCACAGGGGGCCCTTTGAACCTTGATGCATTGGCCAAAGGCAGTGGAGAGTCATCTGAGCCTAGGGAGGGATTTTAGACCTTTCTCTGGAATCAACTCGTATCCATTCTGCAACTGCCATACTACCCTAGCAAATATGTCATCCCCGTGGTATGATAACATTAGTGGAAAATCTCCTAATTGGTGATATAATAACAATGTGACATCATGCTTAACTTGGGCAAGAGATGCCAACTATGTTGGGACTGATTGTAGTGCTAGCTCGTACTTTTACCTCATTCGATTGCGTCATGCTTGCCTACAAAGATTATATGCAGCGGAAACAAAAAACATAACCAAAAACAAATACAACAAAGTCACAGTCACAACACCAGAATTTTAGGTGGCTTACAGTCTCCGATTCTTACTCCATGGTCTAGCTCTAGTGATGCACCGCCACTAAAATTTTCTCCTTCTCAGAATCACACCGGAGGTGGAGAATTCTTTCTTACAATCACTATCTCTTCTTCTTATAAGATTTTATGGATGAGCTTTGGAAGAAGAGATTTAGAGAAGAGAAACTCTAGAAATAACTTAGAGAATGTTTAGAGAGATTTTAGGATCTTTTTCTCAGGGAAAAACTTTGTCTTCTCTGAGCCTCAAGCCCCTTTTTACAAAAACCTAAAAGTCAAAGGTCGAAAGTGTTGTTCTGACATTTTTGTGTCATTGCAGCTCATGTCCAATTGAGGCGCCACCTCGACTAGCTCCTAGTCGAGCAGACCTTGCTTTTGAGTGCCTGCTGTCATGCTTGCTCCTAGGTCCAATCGAAGCACCACCTCGACTAGCTCCTAGTTGAGGTCCTGATCGAGCATGCCTCGCTTCTGAGCATGAGCTCCAATTTTTCCCGAGCACCTTCTTCCCAATCACCAAGTATCGCTAGTCGAGGTGCCACCTCAACTGGAGCTCGAGACATCCCGAGTCCCACTCGGGACTTCCAGAACACCACTCGGGATTTCCCGAGCACCGCTCAGGATTTCCCGAGTTTGTTCAAAACTTCCCAAGCACCACTAGTCGAGACACCACCTCAACTGAGTAAGGTGCCTTGCTTGGTAAGGTGCCCTACCAATCGAGGTGGCACCTCGACTGGGTAAGGTACCCTGCTCGATTATTCCTGAGCACCGCTCAGGACTTCTCGAGCACTACCAGTTAAGGCGTCGCTTGGACTAGTACACCTCAAAGTTGAGGTTTAACATGTCAAGTATGATCATCTCATACTTGACACTTACTCTTAGCCTAGACCTAAGCCTTCAAGCTTCTGCCATCAGCCTCGTGCCTTCAGGATTCCTCCGAGTCCATGACTACTCATCCTTGAACTTGCCTTCAAGTACTTCCTTCGACTTAGTCATGCTATCGGATTTTCATTTGCAAAGAGGTCGCACCTCTGGGACTTCCATTGCCAAGTTCCACTTGGACTTACATTGCCAACACTACATACTTGGACTTATGCCGCCAAGCCTTCATCCTTGGACTTTCTTTGCCAAGTCTTCATACTTGGACTTTCTTCGTGCCTATCACTAAATATTCATGTTAGATCACCAACATATCATAAATTAAACTTGATTGCCCAAACATCAAAAGTAATTAATGCTTGGGGCAAGATTGCACCAACAATCTCTCCCTTTTTTGATATTTGGCAAACATTTAAGTTAGGTCTTTAAATATGCAATAAGACATACCATGAAAGCATAATATATCTTTTTCCTTAACATGAAGATTCTAACTAAAATTCTTATTTCTCCTCCTTTGGCATACATCGAAAAGAGAAAAGAAATGTTAGTTACTAAACCAACATATGTAATAATGACAACAAAAGATATGTTAAAATACAAAGTTGCCATAAGATTTATACTTTGAATTAAGGACTAAAATACACTTAAGGCTCCCCCTTAATCCAAGACACTTTCTAAGATTAAAATCATGAACCATTCAACCTTTGAAAGATAACTTTGTTATGATAGGAGAAAAGTATTGAAACATGAATGAAATCATTGCCTAACTTTGTACTAAAACATTCAAACTTATGTCTTGAGTTTATATATTTAAGTCTCCCCTAAAAGCTTGCTCCCTTTTAACCATTGTACCAATAATATCTTTGAAGGAATCCTCAGCCTATAAGAGATTCAGACTTCAAAAGAATAGGCAAAAGTTCAACCTTGAACTTTAACATCCCTTAAACATTTGGATTTTACCCAAATTGACTTTCCCATTCATGGTTATTGAAAATCATTCCTTTTTCATGTTGTTTAAGTAGTTAGACTACCTAGGGTTGGATGTAACTAGCTAAAACAAACATATTTAGCCAAAAAACCATGCTAATAATTGATTGGAGAGGCGACCAGTCAAGTTGGACTTTCTCTAGTCAAGGTGCCACCTCGATTGGACGTTGATTTTTTGGATAGATTTTTTAGACAAAATTCATAAATGCATAAATAATTTTGTAGTTGTCAAAAATTCATAAATATTTATGAACATATTTATCAATCCATTCCCTATAAAGGAAAAATAATTTGGAAAATAAATATTTTCTAGATTTCTAGATTGACACAAACATGAAAACCACCAAAAACCTTACAATTTTTCAAAACATTGTATCACTCTTGCTTAACTAATAAAAATTATTTTTCCAAGTATAATAAATACATTTTGAAAAGTATTTTATTTAACATTTCCAACTATATTCTAATAGTTATGTGCACATTAGGTATACACAAACCTTCTCAATGATTGGTTCAATAAAGAATTGATGTCTCTAGATAGCATTTTGGCTCAAATTAATGCATCATAACAAGTATGATTAACCAAATGCATCTTCCTAACATCTCACATTATGTCTAAGTGGATAAATACAAAAATCAAGGTTTCTTAAATCTTTTGTGAGATGTTTTGAGGTATAATCCTAAGTTTTAGCTATGGGATCATGCAATACTATACCATTACTCTACAAAGCACATTTCAAGTTCTCTCCTAAGTGATGTAAACTCCCCTTTGGGTAGAGCCTTGGTGAAGATGTCAACAAGGTTAGACTTAGATTCAATATAATTGAGCTCAATATCTCCTCTTGTCACATGGTCTCTAGAGAAATGATGTTTCACCTCAATGTGCTTTGTTATAGAATGATGTACCCGATTTTTTATCAAATTGATGGTACTTACATTATCACAATAAACTTTGACTTTAGAGTAGTGGAGTGCATAATCCTCTAGGGTATGTCTCATCTAAAGTAATTGAGCCACACAACCACCCATGGCCATATATTCGCCCTCGATAGTGGACAAAACAATACAATGTTGCTTTCTACTACTCCAACTTACTAGAGAGGATCCAAGAAATTGGCATCCACCACTAGTCCTTTTTCAATCCAATTTACAACCGACATAATCAGAATCAGTATACTCAAATAAATCAAAATTTCTAGTTCTAGGATACCAAACACCTACATTAACAGTACTCTTGATATATCTCAAGATCCTCTTGACATCTACTAAATAAGACTCTTTGGCACAAGATTGGTATCTTGCACACAAGCCAACCACAAATAGTATATCTAATATACTGGTGGTTAGGTATAATAAACTACCAATCATACTTCTATAATGTTTTAAATCTATTGATTTTCCCTCTATGTGACTATCTATCTTAGTCTTGGTTCCTATAGGAGTGGACATGTCACGCCCCGAGAGTATACGTGTTCGTCGATCGGACGGTACCCTCTAGTGACAATATAAGATGTAACATCGTTACATGACCCACATAGCCGCTAAAACCCACATACCATATATCACAATAAAATAACACTGACAAATAATAGAAATACAAGACACACAGATATGTACCAGTGCGATTTTTGACACAACCATAACCAGAAAACATAATAGAAAACAATAACACAACCAAAACCAAAACCATAATTAAAGTCAAATACATAACAATACAACTATATACCAAAATGCAGAACTGATATAAAATAAAATCCAAAAAACAAACAATCCAAAATAATACAACATCAATATGAAATAAAATCCAAACGCTCAGTGTTAGATGGGATCAGCTGGCAGAGCTCCAAGCACACAAAGAATCTTCTGCATGCTACCTGGGTGACAGGAAAACCCATAGTCTGTGGTGGTAAGTATAAGACTCAGTGGTAAAGATTAAATAGTGCATGAACTAAATAAACATATGGATATCAATAGGTATATAGTCTTAAAGGTAATAAGAAATAATCATCAGTATAAAAATAACAAATGTAGATACCAACTTTGATCCACCAAATGTAATGTCTTGACTTACATGAAATTTACAATGATAACTCATAACGACTGAGCAAATATGCAACAACGAACACGCATAAAATTAATGTAATTGAGAAGTGTCCTAAGGCAATCGCCTTAGAAGTTATTAATAAAATTTACTATTTGAATATACATTATCTATGTATTTGATTGGATCTTAAATTCATATACTGAAGTCCACAATACGATGCATAGCATGAGAGAGATTGTGATTGGATCACAATTAGTGGGTATCTCATCATGTGTAAATATGCAAGTATTGAAACTATCCCTAGTCGATGAATTGATGATATTGGACATCATCAATTCTGTGAGACTAGCATATGTTATGCTCCTTGGTTTATCCAAGCATTCGTTACTCACTGAATAGAAGCATAGGGATGCTAAGAGTGAACATGTGGATGCTAGTTATGGTAACTAGTTCATTGGAGTGACCTGCTATGAGATTTCATATGGTTATGTATGTCATTGAAGATCTCATTGCAGCTTGAGTGCGAGCTTCCTTAGACTTGAGGTATTCAAGTCACCTTGATCATGGTGCCTTGTACTTTGACTTCCTTGCAGCCATCTACATAGTAGGTGTAATTTCGGGATGATTGGGTGTAAGCCAAAGTGATCGAAGGTGTTTGAATAGCCTACAGAGGATTCACCACTCCTGATAAAGGAGATGTATACCCTAGGCCTCTTGTCAGAATTGTTAATCGGAAGTCTTTGGCAAGAGAAAGCATGTTAAGAAGATGGTCTTCTTGGGAACATGTAGGAGTAACTTGAATCCACAGGACAAGGAAATTAACTTGGGCTAGGTGTGACGTAGTCAGCCTAGTTGGCACGAACACAGAGACCATGTCCTGAACCAAGTGGGTATGGATGAGTGAAAGGAACAAGGCACGAACAACTGAAGTTGCTGAAGGGTTCAGAAAATGTTCTGAAGTCGATTTAAATTTTTCGGTCAATTGGGGGTCATGATGTACTGCTAGGTGCCACTCATGATCTATTCATAATTAAGGTGTTAATTATGAATGTCCAACATAACCGAGAACCTATTAGGTCACACGCATTATGGGTGATCTCGAGATGTAAAACAAATCTGAGAATGAGATTCTCATTGAGAGAGGATATGTCTAGTTGGACCAGACCAAGGGGGTGTGAAACGGAGGCTATGGAACCTCCTATGGCCTTGTTGGACTTAGCACGGCTATATCGCAATTAAACGAAGTCAAATGGACCATACAAAGGCTCACAAGGTTGTGCCTAACTTGGCACGGGCCGTGCCTAGCTCTGGTCGCAAATTGGCAAAGTCTGGGCTACGCCCAAAGAGACACATGGCTAGGCCATGTGAATCCACACGACCAAGCCATGTGAATCCACATGGTTGTGTCGCGTCTCCGCCAATTTTGGAGATTTTCTCTTACGGAAATTTCCTGGGTTATTGTTACCTTAATTATGGGATAATTATGGTAATATATGTTTCGTTTAAGCCTCATAAGATGACCTAATCAAGAGATCTATAAAAGGATCCCTTGATAATCTTTGGCAAAAAGTTTTTGGTTTTAGGTTTCTCCCTTGGTAGCCGCTTTTGCTCCTTCCTCTCTCCTCTTCTATTGTCTCTGTCAGTTGGCTAGCACCAATCAGAGACAAAGACTTGCTGCTCTAGGAGTTGTCTCAGGTGATCCCGGTGTGAATACTAATAGAGGCAAGGCTCGTTGGTCTTGCTTGTGGTTTCGACGGATTCAAAAGAATCTCGAAGGTATAACTTCTCCTTCTCCATGTGTGTTTTTCATGCGATTATGCCAAAGCAAGTTTTCCTGGCCACCAGGGGATGTCTGGGATGTAATAAAAATTATTTTATTCGCTTTATTCTGCTGCGCATGATCCCAGAATCACCAACAAAAATAATATGCAAGAATAATATCACACCTGTGATTAACTCATAATCATATGAATGACGTATAATCAAATGTAAAAACTAGCCTGGTCCATCTAATGCGGAATCATAATATTAATCAATTACACATAACAACCTGATCCAACTCATACCCAAGTACTCCACATACAACAGTATAGAACATGCAAATGGTATGTATGAAGATGTACAAACATATGCAACAATCATATGTAACATATCACAAGCATATGCAATATGCATCAAACATAAATATGGACCTCCACGGTGATGCATATGCATAGTCACCGCCAACACACCTCGCTACCACGACCCCGTGTAGCATGGGTGGACAAAATATTACAATTGTCCCAACTCCAACTATCACTACTCTCGAGTGGCTGAATGGGCATTATGAGTAAGTAGCTATCTAACCACATATGAGGGGTCCCTGCTACAAGCATCTCCAACTACCACTACCCACGAGTGGCCAAGTGTAGTACGACAGGACAAGTTGCACTCAAATTCAGCTACCACTATCACTCAGTGGTCGAGTGTTGTAGATATCACTGCCCATATCTCCCACAACCACTATCCCATAGTGGGCGGGTGGGCAAGTATGACTGATGATTCTCTCAACCACAAGGAAGACATAGTCAACAACATGCATGTAATGAAATGATAAATACAACATGCATCTAGGCCCTCGACCACACTCTCTATCCCACAGAGAGCCATATACAATAGACATAAAACCCATGCTAGGACCTCCAATTCGTAAACAAAACTCCACCGATGACCCACTCAACCATCCACGGTAGTCATGGTCGATAAGACAATGCAAATTCATGCAATAAGACAACCAAGTCTACAGTTATAACCATTACCAACTCTAGTGGTATAACATGATGATCAAATCAAGGACTATAACAGTACACAACTACATGTACTTATGCAACATCTATAAGTCAAATATATATAGTATCTATAATCAACAACAGTAATGAAACGAGACTGTATAGATATCGAATGAGTATCTCCATGTTCAATGGCTAAGTATCAAGCACAAGAATAAGTAGAGTAGACTCAAGATAATTTCATCTATCATTAATAGAGTTCATGCACCAAGATCAAGATCTACAAGAGTCAAAGAGAAATCAGCCACCTAATTTACAGGTCGTACTGATTGGCTTCACATCCGGATCTCTGTCCCAAATCAACATCCTACAACCAAAGAATACAACATATATCTAAGTTCCACCGTCACTCAAATAGTAGAACCAAATCAATCCCCTAACATATTATTCCACATCAATCCAAATCTTGAATTCTACTAACAAACCAGCTTCTTCCACTCACTGTTAATCAATATATCCAATAACCAAACTAGCTATAAATGTAGCATCACATCCATAACAATCCAAATCCAGGCTTACCAAGCTTAATCTTGTTGGGATGTATACTGAAAAGTCTATCTTTTGTATAAACAACTTTATTTTGAAATAAGAATCACATGATCATTGTTTGCAAATTTTATGGTTATGCATATTATCTAATACATTACATTGTAGATAACATGGTGTGTGGTGTCACACGGGAGATCATGTTATCGGCTCTTTGTAAAGTATAAGTATAGGCTCACAACCGAGATGGCTTTGGACAAACCATTGGTATGGTTGTAGTGTGATTTGGTGTTGGTTTGTCTTGACCATAGAATCACACTAGTACACTTTGTGTGTATTGAGCAGGACCGACTTAGAGGTGATTCGATTTATTGCTGACTACATAATCGAATCAGACCTCATATATTATATTGTACATACTCTTAATCGCGATATAATAACGAGCACATATACTTAGTATTCATTTCTTTGATTTACCAATGGACGAGATTTATAGATTAAATCGATAGGCTCGGTAAGTTGGAAAATGATACTATTTATATGGTGTGTCATTGATTATAGGAGGAAACTGTGTCCTATATATTAGGATGATGATGTCCCCTTGAGGAGCTCATAAGGTTCATCATGTAAACCCTATAGGTGGAGTTGGTCCGGCATGATGAAAAGGTTGAGTGGTACTACTCATGGAGTTAGATGCTGATTAATTAATGGTCAGTAAATTAATTAATCGACGGACATTCGAGATCTTAAACACAAGGAGAAAATGTACATATAATATATGGAGCCCATATTAACTTATGGGGGTTAGTGAGGTAGATCAATGATAATGCTTTAGTGGATTGGATTATCATTAATGGATCGGACTTTATGTGGGTTTGATCCATTGGGTGGCCAAGATCCAACTCCTCCTCATGGTCCCTATTGTAGCCTACTAATACCTCATGAAGCCTAGATCCAATGGATGGAAACAAGACTCTAGATCTAAAGGTAGAGATTAAATCTCTAGATCCGACGGTTGAGATTAAATTTCTAGATCCGACGGTTGAGATTAAATCCCTAGAACCAATGGTGGAGATTAAAATAAGGCTTATCCCTAAACTCTATAAAAGGAGGCTTTAGGGTTCGCGTGGAGAGCAAGAGGCAAGGGGAGAGGCTATGGTTTTGGGCGGAAAGGAGAATAGGGGTTGGCGGCACCAAATAAGGAAACTTTATCCTTATCTTCTTCTTCCTCAAGCTTTTCGGCGCCCATACAGCCCCTTCCTCACTTTGGCCGGCATCCAAACTCCCTCAATCTCTTCTCCTTGGCCGGTGGAACCAAGACTTAGGGTCCTCCCTTGGAGCTCTTGGCCGGCAACCATCCTTTTCTCCCTTCTCCTTGTTCGTCGGCGGCAAGCAACTTCCTTGTTGCTTGTTGGTTGGCTAAAGGAAGGAGAAGAGTCTTTTTTCTATTCTTCCTCTTGCTCGGAACGAGCAAGGAAGGAAGATTGGTGATCTAGGAGCTTCAACTTTTGGTAGATCGTCGCCCACATGACGTCCGAAAGGAGGAAGGTCATACAATAGAAGATCGAGAGGTATATCGATTCTCTATTTTCATTTGTTACATGTTTATATTTGCTTTTCAATTATATGCATGATATATATTCTATTTTGTCGCTAAATATACTTGGACCCCGGACATAAACACAAAAACTGGCGATCCGTACATCATCTATTCTGCGGCTATTCGTAGAATAGAGGTTGGTCGCTTGAACAACAAGTTTGTTCAAGTGACTACTCTAATCGAATAGCACGACGATGACAAGGTTGCTTGGGCAATCCCTCTTGTCAAAGATAAATTTTTTAATCCGGGGACATAGAAGGAATCACCATGAACAAGCGACCGAGTTGAAGTGGGAAGCGAAGTTTCCCGTCCCTTCAAGTGGTATCAGAGCCACGGTTTCCGGTTTTGTGTGTTTAGAATTTGGTTACTCTTATGCATTTTTCATATATAATATGTGCCAGATAATAGTAGGATATGCATAGGTTAACTCTTTGGTTACAGGTATAAGATTCGACTATTATGTCCATATGTGTGTATGTGATTGTATGTGTGTAATAGTATATTTTGTTGAATCCTCGGGGTTGACGAGGCTAGTATTTAATTTTTTGTAAAATAGATATGACATTGATTAGCCACTCTTTCTATTTTAGTTTACTTTCGATCTAGATTTCATGTACACTCCCTCGTGGAGTATAGGATCGATGGATGTAAATTAAAATAGTTTTTAGTCTCAGCTCGGATCTCCGGATGGCTTGTACATGGCGTAGGAGGAGCGGACGAGATGGCGATGCGACGGGAGACATATTGAAGACAAAATCCATAATAGTTGGAAAATAATTTATTTTTCATATTTATTGCTTATTGTTTGATATGCATGTCGTAGGCTATAAAATTCCTCAATTCCAAATTACTAAGTGGGAGAGGGATATTTTTATAAATTCCCACGGCCTCCATTACGATTTGACAAGTGATGCAAACAAACTTACGCGTTGGCTCTGAGTGCCTTCCTCCCCATCGGATGAGTTTGTTTGCGGATCACAAGGTCGAATATGGTTATAGGGAATTATTAAGAAGCGTGTGTACTTCCCCATCGGAAGGCACATAACCCAAGATAATTACCTTGGTATCAAGTAATGGTGAACACTTAGATACAAATATAAGTATACTCCCCATCAGAGTCAATGTTTTTATTTGTAGGGTCAAAGAGGAACCAACTATTAATTTTACTTGTCAAAAAGTTAGGTTGACAAGATAGTAAAATTATTGGGTAAAACCTCCTCTTACAAATGTAGAATTCGTATACGTCCACACTATCGTGGCATACGATATTCTCGGTGTTTTAAGATGTTGGTTGATTTTAAAATTTTATTGTTTGAGGAATCAATAATTTTTTGAAATCTAATGTTTTGATCTATGTGATTCTTAGGTTTTCTTTCAAAATGACTTTCAACAATCTTGCTGTGATACTGAAAGAGGATAAACTTACTGGACCCAACTATGTTGATTGGAAGAGGAATCTTGACATTGTCTTGACTGCTGAGGAATACAAATATGTACTCCTCGAAGAGTGTCCTCCTAAGCCTGCGGATGATTCTGGGGAAAAGGAGAAAGAGAGTTATAAGAAGTGGATAAAGGCTGATGAGATGACGCAGTGTTACATTTTGGCATCTATGTCAAATGTACTGCAACATCAGCATCAAGCCATGCCCACTGCTTATGATATGATGCTCAATCTCAAAGAGCTTTTCGGACACCAGAATCGGGCTGCTAGGCAAGAAGCTATGAGGAACTTGATGATGACCACCATGATCGAGGGAACACCCGTGAGGGATAATGTTCTCAAGATGATGGCTCATTTGAATGAGTTGAAAGTCCTCAGAGCTGAGATCGATGGGGAAACCCAGGTCGATATCATTCTCTAGTCTCTACCTAGGAGTTTTGAGCAGTTTCGCCTAAACTACAACATAAACAAAAGGTTGTATTCGTTGGCGGAGCTTCTGACAGAACTCCAGGTGGCAAAGGGGCAATTTCGTCAGAGTGCTCAGGCGCATGCCATGGTGACCCAAAAGGTTTCTACTTCTAAGCTGAAAGGCAAGAAGAAGAAGAAATAAACTGGGACAAAGGCGGTGGGAGGAACTCCGGGAGGAGTGAAGAAGCTGAAAGGCAAGTGCTTCACTTTTAAGCAGACTGGACACTGGAAGAAGGACTTCCCCAATCGCAAGTAGAACAAAGGTATATCTTTTGGTCTAGTCGTGGAAACATGTTTAGCGGTGTTATCTATCTAAGACTGTGTGTAGATACGGAGCCATCGATCATGTCTGCAATACTTTGCAGGGTTCTAGGAAACCGCAGGGCCGAGGAGATATTACTGTACTTGGGCGGTGTCAGAAGGTGATCACATGCTGGGGAGACGTTCATTTATCTTTTGAGAAAAATAAAGTTTTGGTTCTTAAGAATTGCCTTTATGTGCCTTTATTTAGAAAGAATTTAATTTCAATTTCTAAATTATTTATGGATGGATATTCTATTTCTTTTAATGACAAAGTTGTTATAAAAATGAATAGGGACATTATCTGTTCTGGTGCACTGATAGGAAATTTGTATACACTCGAACCAAAAGCTCCCACAATGCAAATAGAAGTTAATAACTCATCTTCTAATTCCAATAAGAGAAAAGAACCTTCAAAGATGAACCAAACATATCTTTGGCATCTTAGGCTTGGTCATATTAACCTAAGAAGAATTCAAAGGTTGATAGCTGATGGACCTTTGGGATCATTAGTGGTGGAGGATTTCCTAACCTGTGAATCTTGCTTGGAGGGTAAAATGACAAAGAGGCCTTTTAAGGCCAAGGGTTATAAAGCCAAAGATGTGTTAGAATTGGTTCATTCTGATTTGTGTGGTCCTATGTCTATCCAGGCTAGAGGTGGTTTTGAGTATTTCGTCTCTTTTATAGACGATTATTCGAGATATGGATACATTTACTTGATGCGCCGCAAGTCTGAATGTTTTGACAAGTTTAAAGAATTCAAGGCTGATGTGGAGAAACATCAAGCTAAAAGTATCAAGACACTACGATCTGATCGTGGTGGTGAGTACCTCTTAGGAGAGTTTAGGAATTACTTATCAGAGGCGGGGATTCAATCCCAATTGTCTACACCTGGCACACCCTAGCAGAATGGTGTAGCAGAGCGAAGGAATAGGACTCTTATGGAGATGGTTAGATCAATGATGAGTTATTCTGAGTTGCCAGATTCATTCTGGGGATAAGCTCTAGATACGGCGGTGTACATTCTGAACTTAGTTCCATCTAAATCAGTACCTTCTACTCCCATAAAATTGTGGACTGGGCGAAAGCTCAGTCTAAGACATATTCGGATTTGGGGGAGTCCAACACATGTGCTGAAGGCAGATGCTGGTAAGTTCGAACCTCGTAAAGAAGTACGAATGTTCGTTGTCTATCTTAGAGGAACGAAAGGTGGTTTGTTTTATAGTCCTAGAGATCAGAGGGTGATCATTAGCACGAACGTCAGATTTCTAGAGGAAGACTATGTGATGAACCACAAGCCCATGAGTAAGATTGTTCTAGAGGAAATAAAAAGGGAAGTCACTTCTTCAGTACCACCGGTATAAGAGGATATACCATAAGTCACTGCACCGCGTGTCACAGAGGATACACAGGTGATACCTCATCGTAGTGGGAGAGTTGTGAGACAGCCTGATAGATTCATGTTCTTGGTAGAATCTTCTGATTTGGTCCCTGGCGAACATGAACCTGATCCCTGGACATATGACGAGGCAATCCAAGATAAAGATGCAATATCTTGGCAAAGTGCAATGAATACTGAGATTGAATCTATGGATTTAAATCAGGTCTGGGAGCTAGTAGAACCATCCGATGGTGTAAAAACCATTGGATGCAAGTGGATCTACAAAAGAAATAGAGGAATAGATGGGAAGGTTGAGACCTACAAAGCAAGGCTTGTTGCAAAGGGGTATACTCAGAAATAGGGTATCGATTATGAGGAGACTTTTTCGTCAGTAGCCATGCTTAAGTCTATCCGAATTCTCTTATGCATTACAGCTCATATGGATTATGAGGTGTGGCAGATGGATGTCAAGACAGCTTTCTTTAATTGAAGTCTTGAGGAAAACATCTATATGAAGCAACCAGAGGGATTCATTGTGAAGGGCAAAGAGAATCTTATATGTAAGCTTAATCGGTCCATTTATGGATTGAAGCAAGCTTCGAGGTCTTGGAACATCCAATTTGATGAAGTAATCCAGTCTTATGGATTTATTCAAAGTCCGGATGAGTCTTGTGTATAAAAGAGATGTGACAAAAACGTAGTGGTATTTCTTGTACTATACGTAGATGACATTTTGTTGATTGGCAACAATATCAAGGTGTTATCGGACGTAAGGGTATGGTTGTCCAAACAGTTTGATATGAAGGACTTGGGAGAAGCGGACACATCCTTGGGATCAAGGTTATAAGGGATCGTAGGAAAAGGATGTTGTGCTTATCCCAAGCTTTATACATAGACACAATTATGGATCGTTTTAGCATGCAAAACTCCAAGAAAGGTTTTCTACCTTTCAGGCATGGAGTTCCTTTATCTAAGGAGATGTGTCCTAGAACATCTGAGGAGATAGAGGAGATGAAGGTGGTTCCTTATGGTTCGACAGTAGGAAGCCTCATGTATCTGATGCTATGTACGAGACCAGATATCTGCTTTACCGTGGTCATGGTTAGCAAATATCAGAGTAATCTAGGACAGCGACATTGGACTGCGGTAAAACATATATTGAAGTACCTGAGAAGGACTAGGATTATATCTTTGGTTTACCAGTGACTAATTACTCTGGGTTACACAAATTCGACTTCCAATCGATAGGGATAACAGAAGTCTACCTCGTGTTTTGTGTTTACTTTGGGAGGTGGAGCCATTGTATGGAGGAGTGTCAAGGTAAATGTGTGGCGGACTCCACCATGTGCCGAGTATGTGGCCTCTGAGGCAGACAAAGAAGTTGTGTGGCTCAGGAACTTCCTGATGGACTTGGATGTGATTCCTGGTTTTCCCAAAACTATCACAATTTATTGTGATAATAGTGGTGCAGTTGCAAACTCGAAGGAATAACAAGCCCATAAGGCTAGTAAACACAGAGTGCAAGTACCACCTGATACGAGAAATCGTAAAGAGAGGAGAAGTTGTTGTGGCCAAGATTACATCAGAGGATAACCTGGCAGACCCTTTCACTAAGGCCCTTCTGACGAGAGCTTTTGATAGGCATGTGGAGGGAATGGGGATCATATGTATGGCAGTTTGAGGACAACATAGTCTTTTAGTATAAGTGGGAGATTGTTGAGATGTATACTGAAAAGTCTATCTTTTGTATGAACATCATTATTTTGAAATAAGAATCACATGATCATTGTTTTCATATTTTATGGTTATGCTTATTGTCTAATACATTACATTGTAGATAACATGGTGTGTAGTGTCACACGGGAGATAATGTTATCGGCTCCTTGTAAAGTATAAGTATAGGCTCACAACCGAGATGGCTTTGGACAAACCATTGGTATGGTTGTAGTGAAATTTGCTGTTGGTTTGTCTTGACCATATAATCACACTAGTACACTTTGTGTGTATTGAGCAGGACCGACTTAGAGGTGATTCGATTTATTGCTGACTACATAATCGAATCAGACCTCAGATATTATATTGTACATACTCTTAATCCCGATATAATAACGGGCACATATACTTAGTATTCATTTCTTTGATTTACCAATGGGCGAGATTTATAGATTAAATTGATAGGCTCGGTAAGTTGGAAAATGATATTATTTATATGGTGTGCCATTGATTATAGGAGGAAACTGTGTCCTATATATTAGGATGATGATGTCCCCTTGAGGAGCTCATAAGGTTCATCATGTAAACCCTACAGGTTGACTTAGTCTGGCATGATGAAAAGGTTGAGTGGTACTACTCATGGAGTTAGATGTCGATTAATTAATGGTCAGTAAATTAATTAATCGACGAACATTCGAGATCTTAAACACGGGGAGAAAATGTAAATATAATATATGGAGCTCATATTAACTTATGGGGGTTGGTGAGGTAGATCAATGATAATCCTTTAGTAGATTGGATTATCATTAATGGATTGGACTTTATGTGGGCTTGATCCATTGGGTGGCCAAGATCCAACTCCTCCTCATGGTCCCTATTGTAGCCTATTAATACCTCATGAAGCCTAGATCCAATGGATGGAAACAAAACTCTAGATCCAAAGGTAGAGATTAAATTGCTAGATCCGACGGTTGAGACTAAATTTCTAGATCCGACGGTTGAGATTAAATCCCTAGAACCAATGGTGGAGATTAAAACAAGGCTTATCCCTAAACTCTGTAAAAGGAGGCTTTAGGGTTGGCATGGAGAGCAAGAGGCAAGGGGAGAGGCTAGGGTTTTGGGATGCAAGGAGAATAGGGGTTGGCGGCACCAAATAAGGAAACTATTTCCTTATCTTCTTCTTCCTCAAGCTATACAAATTTCCTTCCTCACTTTGGCGTCAGGCCCAAACTCCTCAATCTCTTCTCCTTGGCCGGGTGGAACCAAGACTTAGGTTCTCCTTGGAGCTCTTGGCCAGAACCATCCTTTTCTCCCTTCTCCTTGTTGGCCGGCGGCAAGCAACTTGCTTGTTGCTTGTTGGTTGGCTAAAGGAAGGAGAAGAGTCTTATTTCTATTCTTCCTCTTGCTCGAAACGAGCAAGGAAGGAAGATTGGTGATCTAGGAGCTTCAACTTTTGGTAGATCGTCGCCCACATGACGTCTGAAAGGAGGAAGGTCATACAATAGAAGATCGAGAGGTATATCGATTCTCTATTTTCATTTGTTACATGTTTATATTTGCTTTTCAATTATATGCATGATATATATTCGCTTTGTGGCTAAATATACTTAGACCCCTAACATAAACACAAAAGATGGTGATCCATACATGCCTATTCCATGGCTATTCATAGAATAGAGGTTGGTCGCTTGAACAACAAGTTTGTTCAAGTGACTACTCTAATCGAATAGCACGAAGATGACAAGGTTGGTTGGGCAATCCCTCTTGTCAAGGATAAATTTTTTTATCCGAGGACGTAGAAGGGATCGCCATGAACAAGCGACCGAGTTGAAGTGGGAAGCGAAGTTTCCCCTCCCTTAAAATCTTACTTGCACAACTTCTTGATCCAAGGTTTAAATTCGCAGATCCATCTCTACAACCAAATTAGAAACAATAGCACCCCATTAACTATTGAATCAATATCATAATTAACTACAAACCAAATCATATAACACAATATAATGTCCCAATCTAGACTTAGCTACATTGTTTCACTAGCTCGATTCAAAAACCCACATCAATTGGCCAAAACTGCCGCCTCCCCCCCCCCCCCCCAGGTTCATCACCAAGAAGGAAAAACTAATTCATCTCCCATTCGTAGCTAGATTGTCTGCAATTTCTTCCTTCACAAAGACTTGATGTCCAAAAAACCTTCAAACACTAGCTCATCCACATACAACAGGAAGATAACAAAGTTATCAGAAATCAAAGGGTTAAACTATAGGAAATGCAAATGGTTGATGTGTGAGGGCATAAGAAAAATAGTGACTAGTGGATCGCTCTTGCGGTGGCAGCATCTTCAAACTACAACGGCAAAGTTAGTACCCTCAGCGGTAAGGATCGACAGCAATGGGGTGGCTTGGTGTTGGATTGTGGATTGGCGACAACATATCAAGCAGTGGCAGTGAGAACAGTAAGGCCCTTAATGGCGGCAATCCAAATCGTAGCTTGGGATTAGAGGAAGGTGAAGACACAGCTAATCCAACTCTCGGCGAGAACGAGCTCGCTGTGGAACCCCTGGCAAAGACATCGATCGATGCAGGCATTGCGGTTGGTGCATCGTGGTCGGTAGATGGCAAGGTCGAGCACCTCTCTGCCCTTGCCAATGAATGTCTGAAGCAATGGCCGACAGATGGTTGCTGCTGTCGAATCGGAAGAAGGGTGGCAGAAGAGGCAGTGATGAGTTGGCTCAAGGTGTCGGTGATGGGAGGTGGCACAGATCGACAAGGCGGCTGTGATAGGGTGATAGTGCGAGCTTGACGGTGGCAATAAATAGGAGAAGGAGAAGAGAAATTGAACGGTGGAGAAATGGGGATCGGGAGAAACCGTGGTTGGGAAGAAGAAATCATGACCGAGCTTTAAAAGGCTGGTGGAAATCGGTTTAGCTTAAATCAAACCTAGGGTTAATGGAGACTTAGTGTTAAACCATTAAACCTTTGATAAATCACTTATTAATCTAATGATCATAAGAAACTTATTTAAGCCTATTAATTTTTTTTCCTTGATATCTTACATTCTCCCTCAATAATAAAAATTTTGTCCCCAAATTTCCTACCCAAGTATAATGAATAAGTATTGTCATGCTAAACAACTCAAATACTTCGAGAAGAACTAGGCACCTCATCTAACGATAAAAGTCCCCATAACCTACATGATCGATGCATAAGAACTCTCCTAATTCCATTTGGAAACCACAAGGTGGAGGCAAAACTTTGCACTTCTGGCAACTCTGCATTGTATTCCATCACTGATCGAATGATCATCCTACTTGAGGTTCAAAAATTCCTGATGACGAGACACACAACATGACACAGGAAAATACTGTCTCTCTGTATCAATACAAGTTAAGTATTCGATAGTACCATCAAGGTTACCTAACCATGTTCAAGTAATCCAATGGTCAAAATCCCAATGAAACATGGTAACCTAATCCATTACTATCTGTGTCAACAATAGTATATATGTCTTGACCATTACCTCATAGTTAATGGTCTGACTAGCAAAGTTAGTGGAAATCTCTGAGACTGTAATCTTTGATCTCCAATAATGGGTGACTATCTAACGTTAGCTTTCTGACTCGGTATCAGTCGGCTCTCCAAGGTAATTCACCTCTTCGAAAGTAGGTACATATCTAATAGACTCAACATGTCATTTCCGTGGTCAACCCACACCATGACTATGAATAGTAACTAACACCCTTCATGATATTTTCTATTATAAACAACTAAATGCATAATCAACAGTAAGATATATAATCACCAATATCATACCTTACATCCTATTGCTTGGAGATGTCCCACCGCTGCCAAGTCCCATCTCACAAAATCAAAACTGAGTAAAAATAAAAATCGATGTCAGAATGAAATAAAATCCGAAAGTGGACTTTGCAACATAGGGCTCTGATACCAGTAAAATTGTCATGCCCCGAGAGTATACTTGTCCGTCGACCAGATGATACCCTCTTGTGACAATATAAGATACATCACTGATACAAGGCCCACATAGCTGCTAACACCATAGACCATATATCACAATAAAATAATACTAACATATAATAGAAATACAAGACACACAGATACACACCGATGCGAATTTTGACACAACCATAACCGGAAAACAAAATAGAGATCAATAACACAACCAAAACCAAAACCATTATAGAAGTCAAATACATAACAATACAACTATATACCAAAATGCAGAACTGATATAAAATAAAATCCAAAAAACATACAATCTAAAATAATACAAAACCAATATGAAATAAAATCCAAACGCTCAGTGTGAGATGAGATCAGCTGGCGGAGCTCCGAGTACACAAAGAATCTTCTACCTACTACCTGGGCGACAGAAAAATCCAAGGTCTGTGATGGTGAGTATAAGACTCAGTGGTAAAGATTAAATAGTGCAAGAACTAAATAAACATATGGAGATCAACAAGTATATAGTCTTAAAGGTAATAACAAATAACCATCAGTATAAAAATAAGAAATGCATATACCAACCTAATCCACCAAATGTAATGTAATGTACTGACTTACATGAAATCTGCAATGGCAACTCATTACAACCTAAGCAAATATGCAATAACGTAACAGTACAAATAATATGCATGAATAATATCACATCTGTGATCAACTCATAATCATATGAACGATGTATAATCAAATGTAAAAACTAACCTGGTCCATCTAATGTGGAATCATAATGTTAATCAAATGCACATAACAACCTGATCCAACTCATACCCAAGTACTCCACATACAATAGTATAGAATATGCAAATGGTATGTATGAAGATGTACAAACATATGCAACAATCATAGCTCAATCATATGCAACATATCACAAGCATATGCAATATGCATCAAACATAAATATGCGCCTCCACAACGATGCATATGCATGATCACTACCTGCATACCTCGCTTCCATGACCCTGTGTGGCCTGGGTGAACAAAACTTGACAACTATCCCAACTCTAGCTACCTTTATTCTCGAGTGGCCGAATGCACAGTATGAGTAAGTAGCTATCTAGCCACATATGAGGGGTCCTTGCTGCAAGCATCTCCAGCTTCCACTACCCACAAGTGGCCGAGTGTTGCACGATAGGATAAGCTGGACGCAACTCCAGCTACCACTATTGCTTAGTGACCGAGTGCTACAGATATCACCACCCAAATCTCCCGCAACCACTATCCCATAATGGTCAGGTGGACAGGTATGACTGATGACTCTCTCAACCACAAGGAATACATAGTCAACAACATGCATGTAATGAGATGATAAATTCTCCATGCATCTAGGCCCTCGACCACACTCTCTATCCCAAAGAGAGCCATATACAACATACATACAACCCGTGCTAGGACCTCCAATATATAAATAAAACTCCACCAACGACCCACTCAACCATCCACTGTAGTCATGGTCAACAGGACAATGCAAGGTCATGCAATAAGACAACCAAGTATACAGTTATAGCCATTACCAACTCTAGTGGTACAACATGATGACCAAATCAAGGAATATAACTGTACTCAACTACATGTACTTATGCAACATCCATAGATCAAATATATATATATATATATATATAGTATCTATAATCAACAATAGTGATGAAATGAGACTGTATAGATATCGAATGAGTATCTCAAAGTTCAACGGCTACGTATCAAGCACAAGATTAAGTAGAGTGGAGTCAAGATAATTTCATCTATCATTAATAGAGTTCATGCACCAAGATCAAGATCTACAAGAGTCAAAGAGAAATCACCCACCTAATTTATAGGTCATACTAATTTCCATCACGTTCGGATCTCTGTCCCGAATCAACATCCTACAACTAAAGAATACAACATATATCTAAGTTCCATCGTCAATCTAATAGTAGAACCAAATCAATCCCCTAACATACGGTAATTTACCAAACACAGCTGTTAAAGTTTCGAAATGCCCAAAACGCACACTATACTTTCAGAATTACCAAATCGCGCGCATAATTCCCAAAATACCCCTTCCTCCAAACAGAATGCAATTTAATGCAGAGAGAGATTTGCATCCATCCGAGCCACAACTGGAAATCCCGAGCCGTCCAAACGTCACTTCCAGCCGCGTGGGAGTGGCAGGACCATGCTGTTGATGAGCACCACACACAGGTTTCCTCCGTAAACCAACTGAGCAACACCATTTTTTATGAAACCCTAATAGTTATCAACGACATCACTGCTCTCACGAATATATCAGCACTTAATCCAGAAGTTGGCGCAGCTCACTCACCAGCCTCTTCACATGGTTTTATCATGTATGTATATGTTTTTATTCTTGAGACGGCTATGAGGTTAATAAATGCATTGTAGGTGGTTGTATAGCCAAGTTTGCCACACACCCATAAATACGATGTAGGCATATCATACCAAAGTAGACCAATGCACCCATAATTGCGATGCAGGAGATTCATAATCGAGTTTTGTCGCCACCTAAACAAATTCCACCTAACTTAAAAGGTGATGCTTCCAATTAAATCTCACGATTACTTAAGTTCCCTGATTGATATTCCCAGCACTAGGAGATTCAATCTGTCTGAGAGAGCAGGTGGTGCTGGCAATGAAATTCTCAGCACCACCGGATCCCTAAAATTTAAAATCCCAGCACCATGGGAGAGTAGGTGGTGCTGGCCATGAAATTCCCAGGTCCGGATAAAAGTGATCTGAATTTAAATCCCAAGAATATCGCAGCCGGGCTTTAAATTCTCAGCACCATTAAGGTTCAACAAATTTGGGATAAAATCTGGTGCTGGGAATTTAAATCTCGTCACCACCGTGGTGCTGAGTTTAATACTCCCAGCACCATGGGGAATGAACTTGTCGAGATAAATGGTGGTGCTGGTAATTTATATTCCAGCACCACCATGGTAATGAGATTCAAACTCCCAGCAACACCTTGGTGCTGGGAATCTAATTCACTAGACCATGGAGATATAAGTGGTCGACATTAAGGGTGGTGCTGGGATTTGAAACCTCAGCATCACTATGGTCCTGCGAATAAGACTCTCAGTACCATTGGCATTGGACTGGTCGAGATAAATGGTGGTGCTGGGAATTTATATCCCAGCACCACCGTGGTAATGGGATTAAACCCCCCAGCAATACCATGGTGCTGGGAATGTAATTTCCAGCACCATGTACATATAAGTTACCGGAATTGTTGGTTGTGCTGGGAACTAAAACCCCAGCAACACAGTGGTTCTGCGTTTAAAAATCCCAACACCAGGGAGATGGAACTAGTCCAGATAAATGGTGGTGCTGGGAATTTATATCCCAGCAACACCATGGTGCTGGGAATGAAATTTCCAGCACCATGTACATAAAATTTGCTGGAATTATTGGTGGTGCTGGGAAATAAAACCCCAGCAACACAGTGGTTCTGCGTTTAAAAATCCCAGCACCAGGGAGATGGAACTAGTCCAGATAAATGGTGGTGCTGGGAATTTATATCCCATCACCACCGTGGTAATGGGATTAAAACTCCCAACAACACCATGGTGCTGGGAATGAAATTTCCAGCACCATGTACATAAAATTTGCCAGAATTGTTGGTGGTGCTAGGAACTAAAACCCCAGCAACACAGTGGTTCTGCGTTTAAAAATCCCAGCACCAGGGAGATGGAACTGGTCGAGATAAATGGTGGTGCTGGGAATTTATATCCCAGCACCACCGTGGGCCTGGGATATAAATTTCCAGCACCATGGAGAGGGAACCTGGCCGAGAAAAAGAGTGGTGCTGTCAATTTATATTGGAGATAAATAAAGTCCTCTAGGCGGGATGAGTCCAAGCGTGACCTATACTATCATTCTCCACCTTTCCTTATGCTCCCAAACAGTAGTTATGAAAATTAATGCTCTGTGCCAACATTCAGACGAGTGTGCCAATTGGCATGCTGCGTGCCAATTGGCACGCACCCATAACTGCCTGACGGAGTGTGGGAACTAAGTATCCCTCTACACATAAACCCTGTAAATGTCTTCCTCTTCCATTCCATATAAACCGTTCATAAGTTCAACATTGAAAGGTCCATCAATGGGTTTCGGTAAATACCCATTGATGGCCCTATCAACATCAAATGTTCTAATTAGTTAAGTGCATAATTGGGAAACCTAACCATAAACTCTCATCCTCCACTTGTCTTCAGACTTCTAAAGCCTAGTTAAAAAAATTCAAATTACTACTTGCATAGCACACATATAATGTGTTGATTTTAAAAACATTTGCAGGACGACCCCTTCCCGATGAAGTGTTAACATTTTTGGAAACAATTGAATCAAATTTGAAGGCTAGAGAGTTAGATGATCAAGATTCCATAAACTGCGCCAAGTAATATTCCATCTTCATCTCGCCATCGATGTGGGCAATAGAATTACCAATGATCAACACCTTGATATAAATAGAGATGCTGCTTCCATACTAAGAAGAGTTTGTCACAACGCTACCACATGAGATCATTAATATTTTGAACAAACTTGGAGTGAAGAGGAGGTAAGTGATATACATGGGATAGAAGAGTTAGAATATATAAATTCTTCGGAAGAATTCTTAGCTGATGATATCCAACATGAAGAAGGTGAGTTAAACCCAGATCAGTACAGTGACTTAGAGGAAGTGTTCCCAATTGCTGATGATCCCTATGTTTTAAATCCACAAATAAGACTATTGGCAGATGTCGATTCATCAGATCCAAATGAATTTTTCACTGGACAAGTTTTTTCCTCTCGACAAGAGTTTAAAGATGCACTAGTAAGGCATGCGATGCTAAAAACTTCAGATACAAGCCAGTTGACACCAGACTCAATAGAATTAAAGTTATTTGCTTTAGTCAGCCTTGTTCATGGAGTCTAGTTGCAAGTGGAGACGTGGAGTTCATTGTCACAAAATATGTAAAGCAGCATGAATGTGACAATGTTAGGGAAACAGCATATCATCATGCTTGCACATCCACATTTGTAGCAAGTTGTATCAGACTGTTAGCTACCTCGATGATTACAAACCAAGTTCAATTCAAGAGAAATGCAAGCTAGGTTTGGTGTTCACATTTCATACAAGAAAGCATACACATGCATGTAAAGCATTAAAAAGAGTGGTAGGTGATTTTGATCAGGCCTATATTGATCTTCCAATGTACTTGCGTGAGTTAAGAGTTAGAGATCCTGATACATATGTTGCAGTACTAATAAATGGTGAAAATCAATTCCAGTGATGTTTTTGGGCATTTTGTGCTTGTCGAAGAGTATTCAGGTTGTATTTGCGAAAACTAATTGGAATTGATGCTACACATATGATTGGCAAGTATCCTGGTGTTTTGCTAATGGCTACTGCCGTTGACAGTAATGCAAAAATTATTCCAGTTGCATTTGGAATTGCCGAAGTTGAATGTGGATCTGCTTGGGAGTGGTTTTTGGATCATGTAAAGACATTCGATGTCCTCGAGAGTCGCTGAGCATTGTATCGGATAGACATCGGGGATTATATCGTGATTAACAAAGTGTATCCATCCGCCCATCATGCTTTTTGTTGCTATCACTTGTCTTGTAACATGGTAATGTATACCCGGATAGATCCTCATTAGGTTTATTTTGGGCAAAGCAAGAGCCAATACAAGAGTTGACTTTGATCGACACGAACATGCATGACAAACACAAGGAAGCATATGCGTGGCTACAAAAGATCGATCTAAAAAGATGGGCCAATGCACACTTTCCTGGCAGGAGGTACACAATGTTAACCACTAATTGTTCCGAGAGTTTAAATGCATTATTCAAGGAAACACGTGAACTCCCCATCACCAGTTTAATTGACAACACTAGAAGAAAGCTTGCTCAATGGTTCTATAACCGTAGGGAAGAATCTTCAAAAAGGTCAGGTTTTCTAACACCTTACGCCATTAAAGAGATTGATGAAAGGAGAGAAAGAACTCGATTATATTCGGTATTCCCATATTCACAAACGGAAATGGAAGTACAGACAATAGCTTCTTCGTATATTGTTGATTTGGATAGGCGAAGTTGCATATGCGGTGAGTTTCAAATTTAGAATTCCTTGCTCGCATGCTATTGCGATATCATATATCGTAACATGGATCCATACCGCTATCGCTGAGCATTATTTTCTAAGGGAAACACGAGGCCACTTACATGGATCGTATTTACCCATGTCGAAGAAAATTTTGGCCTAATGGTGACAAAATATTGAGTTCTACCTCCTCGTAGCCTGCAGGCGAAGAAAAAGGCACGATAGAGTCCAAACATACTTGGGAGGGTGAAAATAAATGCAAAGCAGATGCAAACACTGGGGCATAATAGGAGGTCTTGTAGAATGCCACCGGCTACTAATTCCTAAGTATGTTTATTGTGGATGTGTAAATATTTTTAAAGGAAACAATGATAATGTTAATGTTAATGTTAATGTTAATGTTAATGTTAATGTTAATGTTAATGTTAATGTTAATGTTAATGTTAATGTTAATGTCAATGTCAATGTTAATGTTAATGTTAAGCTATTTTGCAGAATTGTAATAGAAAATTTTTGTACGCTATTTTACAAAATTGTAATCTCAATATCGCTGTGTATCGTGTCCAAAATTTTTGATTTTCAAGGCAGGATTAGGTTTACACAGTCAATTTTCAGAAATCAATCCTCGTGCCAAGTGGCACGCGGCCGAAACTGGGAGGTAGTAGGATCAGAAGGAAGTATCCTCGACGCAACAACATGTGAAGTCGTTAGGTCTTTCAGTCGATGTAAAGAATTTGGAATTTGGACTCCTGTAGGTCCATCAATGGGCTTCGGTCAAAACCCATTGATAGCCCTAGTCACCTCAACTTCGGTCCAAACCAACTCCAGTGGATTTGGGACTTGACCCTCTGTGTATAGTGTCCAACATATCTGTTTTTCAAGGCAGGATCACGTTTACGTACCAATTTTAAATCGGCCGTGCCAAGTGGCACGCAATAAACTGGAGGTAGGAGCATCAGAAGGAAGTTTCCTCGATGCAACAACATGTGAAGTCGTTAGGTCTTTCAGTCGATGTAAAGATTTCGGAATTTGGACTCCTGTAGGTCCATCAATGGGTTTTGACCAAAACCCATTGATGGCCCTACACAGGACTACTGTGTTCCTGGGATTAAAATTGCCAGCACCACCATATTTCCGGGTTGTTTGAAAGTGTACGTGGTACTGGGAATTAAAATCCCAGGACCACTGTGTGTTCTCCTACCGATTCTAAATTATGCGTGACACGGGAATTGAAATCCTGTGACCAGTGTGTGTTCTACCGATTATAAATTATAATGCGGTCCTCGGGAATTGAGATCCCAGGAACACCTTATTCCGTAGCCATTTCGAAATTGTTCGTGGAGCTGGAAAATAAAATCCCAGGACCACTTTATTTCTGGGATTATAATTACCAGCACCACCGTATTCTAAATCCGTCCGATCGCACCCGACCCGTTAATATAAAACTCCCCGGTGGAAGTTCAAACATCTCAACACCACATTTCATTTCTCTATCGCTCCTTGCATTCTGTCTCTGTGGAATTCCGCTTCCTTCCTGGCCGCTCAAAGTCTCCTGCCCACCAAACTCTCCGGTGCGCACCATAACCTCGTTGTCGGCTCAACCTCCCAAGGCGAAGTTAAAGCATCTCAACACCAGCTCAACACCATCTCAATGCGATTTTCGACCTAAGTAAGTTTTGTAGATTTCTTAAATTCTATGTCGCTATCGTTTCTTCCGATCTATCTAGGGTTTTTGCCTTTTTTCATTCACAATCTCGTTTAAACTCGGGCCTGATAGGGTTTAGGGTTTTAGGGTTTACCATTAAAGCAGAGGTAACGTATGTTTGTATCATCACACATGTTTCAATCCATTTAATCTATTAGTTTAAAATCGTTGTATTACAATGCATTTGGTTGTTAACCTAAGGAATTTTTTTCAGTTAACGATGGCTTCAACTGGTGAATCATCAAGCAATACTTCTGCAAGAACCCGTGCATTGATGCGAGGAAGAACCAAGAGAATGAACTGGAAAAGCAACGTTTCACAGTTTAAAAAATTTATTGCAAGTGTGCCGCCGAGTGTGGAAGAAGAAACACTTATTCGGAGCTCCCCCTTTGCATGGGTTTTGGGCATTCCAGATATTACCCATGTCAGACCCCTCGTTCAGAATATGTTTGATAATTGGGACTGCACAAAGAAATGTTTTATATTCCAAGACAAGAAATTGCATTTCACAAAGACGGATGTCTCCCTCATCCTTGGTCTACCAGATGATGGACTCGAAGTTCCTATGAATAATGAAGCTCCGTCTGGACAGCTATATTTTCAATATTTCGTGGAAGCTGATTGCTCTAACAAGCATCTGGAGGATTTATTGAAGACTTCCAGATCTCCTGATAATTCAAGATCTGCACTACTTTATTGTCAGTTGTTTATTTTATATTTTTTCTCTTGTGTGTTTTTTACTACCACCAGTAGTAAGCCTAGAATAGCTATGCGATCACTTATAGATTGTGTAGAGCATTTTGATAGCTTAGGCAGGTACAATTGGTTCGAAGCACTTTATACGTACATGGCTCCTCAAATGGAGTCAATTGGTATGGGAGTCACATTGCGACCAAAAGCAGACATCGTAGGTGGATCCACGAGACCAATGCTTAAGGGTTTCACACACTTATTGGCTGTGAGTGAATATATTTTATGTCTTCCATAAATAGTATAGATAAATCAGTCTATTAACAACTAATCTTGTCATTCCAGGTATGGATGTGTGAGCATTTGTGTATCCTACCTCCACACGTCCCTCATGCTTTGCCAAGAATTCTTAGATGGAGGTGGAGTTCCACAAATGTAAGGGTTGTTAAGAAGATGGTAGATGGTCTCCTACCTGACAAAATCATTGTCGATCTAATTCCAAAGACCCGAGATGCACTATACATACCGCTTCCCACCTAGATTTTCTCGTGATCAAGTCCTCAACCCAAACCCATGTCGACGAAGAGGAATGGCTCATCCCAAGATGCCAGAGAATGCAGAAATTGTATCTACTCTAAGCACCAAGCTAGTTGAAGCAAGGTGTGATTTTGAAAGCACCTCCCTACTTAAGGAAGTGACCATCGAACAACAAGAAAAGACAATACAGGAGCTTCTTCAAGAGTTAGAGGAGGTCAGGAATAGGAAGGACAACGAGATAAGTGAAAGGGATGATATAATTACTAAAAAAGAAGCATTAATCGCTGAAAAGGACAGTTTAATACTGGAGCTTCAACTGAATTTACAATCCCGGATGTAGAGGGTTACAATCACCTATACAAGCTTATACAAACCCAACAAATTCTTCCATACACTAGGCAGGTTTGTGTGAGGAAGAAGACTCTTGATGGTCTATCACCCCTAGCCTTAGAAGCCTCCCTCCCGCATGGTTTTCAAACATCCCTAAAAGAAGGAGAGTTGAAACTCAAATTGTCAAAGCAGGCTATTGAGTATCCTCAAGAGACCCTAATATCTCTCCCCGCAGAGGCAAACATTGAGCGAGAGTGAGCCGCCAGATATAAAAGGGAAATCAATTGCCGAGGAGGGTGAACCCAAAATATCAGATACCGGCACACAAGTCTCCACAGACAGACAACCAACACTCGACGAAGTCAAGTAGAGGATATTGGAGGTGAGCATCAGTTATCCTGTCGGTCTATTTTTCAGACAAAATATTTCAAATCAACGATTTTATTTTGTATACGCAAGCTTATAAAGAATTCACTAAGATGGATCCAAACGTCGAGAGTCTTTATTGAAACTAAAAAATAGAGTAAGACAGTCTTATATTCTTTGTATATACCTTTCATCTTATGTTTTGAGAGTTGCTAATAACCCTTCCTTGTGTAGTGTGACAAAGATCGTGACCGTGGAAGACCGATGCTATTAACTTATACATGGACTCTTTCCTTACAATATTTGATTGGAATGTTTTGACACATGGGATTGCATAAGCGCATATTTTTCAATCTTAATGAGCAAAGGCAAGGTGGTGATAAGGCGTACTATAACTTAATTTTTGTAATGGATTCATTGAAGTTTTGGCCCTTTTGCAAGGAATTGTAGACTTTACTACTTCTGTTTTGATGCATTTTTTATACACAGGTATGTTTAATATTATGTACGCCAAGCATTCGAGCAAACTTTAAAACCCTGCAATCCAATCGGATACATATTTTGTCCAATAATCCATGATTTACCATCGCCACCTACTAGTGGCCGACTTGGAAAATTCGAGTTCATCCACTACAACTCCTTGTCACGTGGAAGGCTTACACTACGCAATCTCAAGAAACAATAAGCATTAGATTAGATTTCAGCTAAATAAACCGTTTGTGTATGGAGGATTCATAGCATTTATTTCGGTCCCAGGTTGAATTCTTTAAAAAGATGCACTCTTCGTATTATGATAACTGGCATCCTGGCCTGGCTGAAAAAATTTGTAATGCAAACTTTTCCGTGCGTCGAGTCAGTGGTCCCGCATAAAGCTCTTCGTAAGACATCTACTAATCTGTGTAAATACCATATTTTATAAGCTAGCATTGGACTAATAATTTTTAATTATTTACAGCTATGATTGCGCATTTTTTATAATACGATACATTGAGAGCCTACTATTTGGGTACCCTAAAAGATTCAGACAGCAGGATATGAGGAGCTTCAGATTCGTGGTGGGGAATAGAATAATGCGCAGCTCACAATTTTGTTTGCAATTATGACTGTGCTGTATAGTGGGATATGTTGTAAGACTATAGAGAGTTTTAGATATGTAACTACACCAAGGTGTCTGCCTGTAAAAATCATTAGTCAGCTGCAATCTGTACAATTATGGAATAAATATACTTTGTTAAATATTTTGTTAATCTGTGTAGTATCTGTACAATTATGGAATAAATATACTTTGTTAAATATTTCAACAACTTCGACTTTATGATTTTGTGATGGGATATCTACGTGGTGCTGGGAATTATATTTCCAGGACCACCGTGTTCCTGGGATTAAGATTCCCAGCACCACCTTATATCTCGGCGCAATCGACGTGGTTCTGAGAATTAAATTTCCAGGACCACTGTGTTCCTGGGAGTTAAATTCCCAGCACCACCGTATTCCTCGGCCAGTTCGAAATTGTACGTGGTTCTGGGAATTCTCTTTCTAGCACCACCGTGTTCCTGGGATTAAGATTCCCAGCACCACCTTATTTCTCGGCCAGTTCGCGAATGGACGTGCAGGAATTAAATTTCAGACTACTATGTTCTGAGTTAAATTCCCAAAGACTAATCGTATTCCTCGCGGGCTTCAAATCAGACGTGGTTCTGGGAATTCACTTTATTCCTCTGTGTATCGTGTCCAAAATTTCTGATTTTCAAGCCATGATTAATTCCCATCACCACATTTTATCTCGTCCAATTCGATATTGTACGTGGTGCTGGGAAATCACTTACCAGCACCACGGTGTTCCTGGGATTGAGATTCCCAGCACCACCTTATTTCTCGGCCAGGTCGCAAATGGACGTGGTCCTGGGATTTAAATTTCGAGACCACCGTGTTCTCGATTTAATTCCGACCACATTTTCAGAATCGGAGCCTCGTGCAAGTGGCACGAGGTCAAATCGGGAGGCAGGAGGATCACAATGAAGTTTGCTCGACGCAACAACATGTGAAGTCGTTAGGTCTTTCAGTCGATGTAAAGAATTCGCATTTGACGTCAGAGGTCCATCAACGGGTTTCGGTCAAAACCCATTGATGGCCCTAGTCACCTCAACTCGGTCCAAACCAACTCCAGCTTGCTTTGGGACTTGCCCTCCGTATCGTATCCAAAATTTCGATTTTCAAGCCATGATTAATTCTCAAAGACTACATTTTATCTCGTCTATCAGCGTGGTGCCGAATTCACTTACCAAAGACCACTGTTCCCGGGTTGAGATTCCCAAAGACCACCTTATGTCTCGGCCAGTCGCAAATGGACGTGGTCCCGGGATTTAAATTTCGTGACCACTGTGTTCCTGGGATTTAATTCCCAGCACCACATTTTCAGAAATCAGGCCCCATGCCAAGTGGCACGAGGGCGAAACTGGGAGGCAGGAGGATCACAACGAAGTTTGCTCGACGCAACAACATGTGAAGTCGTTAAGTCTTTCAGTCGATGTAAAGAATTCGGAATTTGGACGCCTGTAGGTCCATCAATGGGTTTCGGTCAAAACCCATTGATGGCCCTAGTCACCTCAACTTCGGTCCAAACCAACTCCATTGGCTTTGGGACTTGCCCCTCTGTGTATCGTGTCCAAAATTTCTGATTTTCAAGCCAGGATTAGGTTTAAACCCAATTTTCAGATATCATGCCCCATGCCAAGTGTCACGCGGCCGAATCTGGGAGGTAGGAGGATCAGAAGGAAGCTTCCTCGATGCAACACCATGTGAAGCCGTTAGGTCTTTCAGTCGATGCAAAGATTTCAGAATTTGGACTCCTGTAGGTCCATCAATGGGTTTTGGCCAAAATCCATTGATGGCCCTACACAGGACCACTGTGTTCCTGGAATTTAAATTGCCAACACCACCTTATTTCCGGCCTGTTTGAAAGTGTACATGGTACTGGGAATTGAAATCCCAGGACCACTGTGTGTTCCCAGGCCAGTTCTAAATTCTACGTGGTCCTGGGAATTGAAATCCCAGACCACCGTGTTCCCGCCATTCTAAATTGACGTGGTCCCGGGAATTGATATCCCAGACCACCTTATTCTCTCACCATTTCGAATTACGCGTGTCCCGGGAAATAAATTCCCAAGACCACCGAAGTCGGGATTATAATTACCAAAGACCACCGTATTCCTTGGCGATTCGAATTGACGCGTGGTCCGTAATTAGAATCCCAGACGCATGTGTTCTCGGATTTTAATTCCCAAAGACCACCTTATTTCTTGGCCAGATCGATCGCGCATGGTGCCGGGACTTTTTCCTGAAGACTTGTGTTCTGGGAGTTAAATTCCCAAAGACCACCGTATTCTCGACTAATAGACGTGGTCCTGGGAATTAAAATCCCAGGACCATTGAGTTCCTGGGATTTTAATTCCCAGCACCACCTTATTTCTTGCCCAGTTCGAATTGTACATGGTGTTGGGCCTTTAATTCCCACCACCACTGTCTTCTAGGGAGTTAAATTCCCAGCACCACCGTAGTTGTCGGTGAGTTCGAAATTGTACGTGGTGCTGTGAATTAAAATTTCAGAACCACTGTGTTGCTGGAAAATTTAATCCCAGGGCCATTGTGTTCCTGGGATTTCATTGTCAGCACCAGCAAAGTATTGAACAATATATTATATAACATTTATTAAAGCTCAAACACAAACAATAAACATATTTAAAGTCACTGTTGATCTATGGGAAGCAGTACCATTTACAAATTAGCAAATTTCATTAATTACAACAATGCATTGTCATACTGCCACCTGAACACTTCTAAAATTACATCAGGAAGAACTCATCCCTTAAAATTAAGACAGAGACATCTATTCTGAATTTGGTCATGTCTGCTTGTTTGAAGTCCATCTTCTCACCATAAAGCAGACATCTCATGTATTGCATCACAAAGAAGGCACAATCATTGCTGTAAACATGCATAGAAAAATTTTATATTTCAATTCAAAAGTATAATTTTTACGTTCAGTATTTTCCTTTTAGTACCTTGCCACTTGTTGGGGACAATCCGTTGTAACAGAAACCCAGCTGTCGATGGGGTAATAGGCTTGTAAACATGGATGAATTGCTGCAAGCTCCTTGGGTGAATATCCTTTAAATTGGGATACCTATAATTACACGATGACTAAGTTAACATAACTATTCATTAACAGATAACAAAGTTAAATTGATGGAATATCTATATTTAAAATATTTAACTACTCACCACTGCTTCAAAATCAGCTGATCTTCCACCATATGAAATGGAGTTGTAATGATTGAAACTCATTGCTTTTGTGTCGATACACAATAGGTGAAAGTGAGTTTGGTCAGTATTTAGAGGTATAAAAATATATCTAACCTCTCCATCATTCATGTCCGTGTTTATGATTTGTGTTGTGGCAGTCTTCCACGACAATCTTAATGCTGACTGAAATTGTGTGTAGAGGAAAATATTTAAACAGTTAGTATAACATCAAATGTCGTGAAAATACAAGATAATTTAACTCCCTTACAATGAACACGGATGAGCAATACACAGACTTGTTATATGACCTACATGAAGAGGAGGCCCCCCTAAAAAGAATTGAGCAAAATGTATCGATAACCTCCCCAACTGTGAAAACAGATCCATTAACTCCAGAGTATAAAGAATTCTGAGTTAATGAAAAAGGACCTTCCTCCCAAACATAACCTGTTATCGGCCTACAAAAAAATTTTATCGTAAATAAATATTTGCACTTTATAATATTGTAATAGAATTTTTGAATGTAATGGTGGATGTAACTACCATACTTTATTGTTTCTAAACTTTGTAGCAAGTAGGTCACATCAGCATCTTGTTTCTTGTTCTTTGCCGTCTTACAATTTTTCTTGACATACTATGATACAAAAATATTATTTGTTATTTAAATAAAATAACACAAACTATTTTTGGGAAGTATTCTGACTAACCGTAATGGCTTCTATTCTCATTTGGTTGAGTTTATCAATTATTGCTTCATCCCTGTCAAGATCTTTTTCATCTTCTTCCAAAATACAGATAGTACCCCTCGCTTGCAATTCATCCATACCAATTTTTTGTTTGCCTTTCTTGTCAAATACTTCTGCTTCTTTTACAGCTTTATCAGGTTGCCCTTCTAATAACTCAACATCAGAAATTTTTATCTTTTTTCTTTTGCTTTGAGGAACCATTTTTGCCCACAGTGGACTATCAACGGGAGTATCCCTGTAATCATAGCGGGCTCTATCTCGCCGTCTTGTTCTGCTGGCAATTGGTTCCGGTTGAGGTTGAGGGTCAACTTCGGACTTATTTGGTTCAGCCTCCATACCTTCTCTTCCTATAATTTCCATTAGTTCTTTTACCCTTTCAGTTAGTGCCATGTTTTCCATTCTTAACTCTTTGAGTTGTCTCTGATAAACTAAACACTCATGGCATTCACTAGCTGGGTATTTTTCTTGTATAGTTTGTGATGATGATGTCTCTATTGGATGAGGAGTATTTTCAATATAATAGTCAACCTTATCAAGCAATATATTTTCACTACGGGTACATACTAGATCAACAATGACCTATCAAAAAATCAACAATTATTTAGATAACGAAAATGAAAAAAAGCTAAGTTGTGGTCTTCTATTTACCTGTTCAGGGGAGACTTGCTCCAATAAATTCCTGACCTTGCTAATATGTGAAGGAGTTGCCCTCCACTTATTTATTCGTGGCCCTTTAGTATTGTATGGTCTCTGAATTGGGACATGTTCTAGAAACTAAGCCTGCTCATATCGAAAGTGTTACATACTTACGTAAATATAAAAGAAAAAATTATTTAGTAAGAAAGAACTTACAGCCAAAAAAAGGCCTAAACCCCTTTAGATAAGGAATTCGGCTCTTCTGCGCAACTGTATTATTAGATGAACATATATCTCCAATAATAGGCAATTGTGGAGCCATAAATTGATGGATGACTTCGACCCAATTGAAACTACCTATGTTGTCAAAATCATCTACAATATCTACAAGACCTATGGGGACCTTATATGTAGTAGTACAGAACAACACACAAGCAAATATATACAATACATACAACTTAAAAAATACCAAAACATCTTCATCTACTTCTACTCTAGTAGAAAATGTTTTAAGCAAAAACTCTAACCTCGATCTAGTTGGTTCTTTTTTGGAGAATTGAGAATTGAAAAGAGCACCTGATGCATTAGTTGAATTCATAGGAACATAAGCCCCTCTATCTGCAATACCGAGCAAAAGGGACACATCTCTTCTAGTGAAAGCAACTGGCACAGTTGAAAACTTAAAGCTTTGACTTGTCGAATCCCAACTTTGAAATATATTGACCAATATTCCACGGATTTGTGGAATGTCTTGTATATTCAAAAAAATAGCGAATGGGGTTTGTTTAATTATCTCTCTGTGCCTTTCATGTAAACAAACTGATAGACGTTGCTTCCCTTTAGCACTTGGACCTCCAAAAAATTCAATAAAGAAAATGGGTCCATCATAGCTTTCTTCAGACACTCATTATTTCCTAACAATTTGAAAATACATAATTTATTCCTTCATTTTATAATTGTAAAAACAAATTTGAGATTCGCAATTCTTTGCAATAATCGAAAAAAAATTGACACCACTCTTTTTCGGCAGTTCCTCTCCACGGTGTCGAAATTTATATCCTGACCACGTGGTGCTGGGATATTAATTCCCAGCACCACCATTTATCTCGACCAGTTCCATCTCCCTGGTGCTGGGATATTTAAACGCAGAACCACTGTGTTGCTGGGGTTTTAGTTCCCAGCACCACCAACAATTCCGACAACTTTTATGTACATGGTGCTGGACATTACATTCCCAGCACCATGGTGTTGCTGGGAGTTTTAATCCCATTACCACGGTGGTGCTGGGAAATAAATTCCCAGCACCACCATATTTCTTGACTAGTTCATCTCCCTGGTGCTGGGATTTTTAAACGCAGAACCACTGTGTGGCTGGGGTTTTAATTCCCAGCACCACCAATAAATCCGGCAACTTATATGTACATGGTGCTGGAAAATTACATTTCCACCACCATGGAGTTGCTGGGAGTTTTAATCCCATTACCACGGTGCTGGGATTTTACGGCTCTATTTATCTAATTCATATACAGATTGAAGAGATCGTCCATTTGTATTTGAATGTTTGAAACCATTTCAAAACCATAACGGAGAAATCATTTTAAACATATGGCATACTTCATATTTGACTAAACCAAGGAATGCGACACATACCTTGGCCAGTGAAGGAGAGGTTGAACCGGATGCTTGACTCATTCTGCAACACGAAATGGTAGAAAAAAACCCAATGAGATGTACGCCTTTCAACGGAAACCCTAAAACCGAGTAAGGAATGGGTAAAACTCTAGTTAAATGAGAGGATGACACCATATTACCTCGAAGCGTCTTGACGAAATTCCAAGAACTCGGAAGCTAACGTAATGAAGCAGGAGGAAAAATGGAGTCTAAGCTTTTCCAAGTTTTTGTGCGCTCGAAGATTTCCCGGAAGCTGAAGCAACGAAGACGCTAATGTGGTGACTTGTTTGGACGGGACGTTTCGATGGCTCGGGATTTGAAAATGTGCCTCGGATGCATGCGGGATCTTTGCATTAATAACGATGTTTGGCGGGAGGGGTATTTTGGGAATTATGCGTGCGATTTGGTAATTCTGAAAGTATAGTGTGCGTTTTGGGCATTTCGAAACTTTAACAGCTGTGTTTGGTAAATTGCCGCCTAACATATTATTCCACATCAATACAAATCTCGAATTCTACTAACAAAACATCTTCTTCCACTCATTATTAATCAGTATTTCCAATCACCAAACTAGCTATAAATCTAGCATCACATCCATAACAATCCAAATCTAGGCTTACCAAGCTTAATCTAGCTTGCACAACTTCTTGATCCAAGGTTTAAATTTGCAGATCCATCTCTGCAACCAAATTATAAACAATAGCACCCCCATTAACTATTGAATCAATATCATAATTAACTGCAAAACCAAATCATATAAAACAATATAATGTCCCAATCTAGACTTACCTAGCATTGTTTCACTTGCTCATAAAAGATTCAAAAACCCACATCAATTGGACAAACCTCACCCCCCCCCCCCCAAGTTCAATACTAAGAAGGAAAAACTAATTTATCTCACATTTGTAGCTAGATTGTCAGCAATTTCTTCCTTCACAGAGACCTGATGTCTAGAAAACCTTTAAACTCTAGCTCATCCACATACAAGAGGAAGATAACAAAGTTATCAGAAATCAAAGGGTTAAACTATAGGAAATGCAAATGGTTGATGTGTGAGGACATAAGAAAAACAACGACTAATGGATCGATCTTGTGGTGGTTGCATCTTCCAACTGTAACAACAGAGTTATTGCCCTCGGCATGAAGGATTGCCAACAATGGGGTGGCTCGGTGTTGGATCGTGGATTGGCAACAACATATCAAGCAGTGGCTGTGAGCACAGCAAGGCCCTCAATGGCGACAATTCGAATCATAACTCGGGATCAGAGGAAGGTGAAGACACAACAAATCCAACTCTCGGCGAGAACAAGCTCGCTATGGAACCTCTGGCAGAGACATTGATAGATGCTGACATTACGGTTTGTGCACCGTGGCTAGTAGATGGCAAGGCCGAGCACCTCCCTGACCTTGGCCATGAACGTCTGAAGCAATGGTCGACTGATAACTACCATTTTATTATGTTATTTTGGTCCTCAAAATCATTGTTTTTATCCCCTCGAGTGATTTATTGTCAATTATTTGCATGTTTTATGAGTTGGATTCATTTTAGGACCTTCTTGTAAATTATCCTAAATTTTGTACTTATATGCAAAATTTATCTTTATTTGTAGGAGATCGAGATGAGCCAATGGACTAGACTCAAGTTGAATCAAATATGGTTTCATCTAGGATCATAATGGGCATCTCAAGCTCATTTAATCTTATCCCTTCATCGAGATCTAAAGCAATTCAATCAAGAGATCGGATCTGAGCAATAAGGACCATCCGATGAAAGCGGCTTGATTCTGAGCCATCTATCTAGATTTGGAGAGATCTGATCTATACATTTAGGTTTGGAAATCTTAGCCTTCATCCAAACTCGACCGATCATGATCATCCATTCAGATTGATCAGATTCGGCCATCCAGAGTTGGATTGATCACAACCGTTGGATGCATTGCCTAGTTCATTGATTAATTGGATTGATTAAACCCTAGCTTTCATCAATGACCAAGATTGGAGAATTGAATGGATCGGACGGCGTAGGAAATATGCTTTTAAAAACTCAACATTTATTCACTACACGGCAATTACGAGAAGCTCGACACAGAGACTCGACGGTCGTCTTCCTCCTCACTCGCGAGCGATAACCTCTCCACAAGGCGGCGGCGCCAACTTCGGCAACAGACTCTGGTGACCCTTCCTTCCATCTTCGGTGTCAATCCTTTTCCATCCAACCGATAGATCAAGATGTCAGGATTCGCCAGCTCGATCGGCAGCGAGCAGAGGTAGGGATTATGGTCCACCCTCTTCACCGGTGACTTTCTAGTGCCTGCGACCAGAGCTGAGACACCTCGGCTGGATGGGATTCAAAAGGCTGAGGTAAACTCCTACTGTCAGGATTCAGCAGCATCCTTTTCCATCTCCGACCATGAGTTTGACAACACAATTCTAAGGCAGAGCATCCAATCCATCGCCGGTGAAGAGCTTACAGCCTACTGTTCCGATTCCTTTCCTTCCCGCAGTCAGGATTCGACTGCTCCACCTTTGAAACCCATCCATTGGTTGTATGGATTTGATATCCACATAATCCACCACTGGAGCAGAAGGCCAACTTTCAGTATCAGTTCAGCACTTGCCGGAGGATCCTCCTATAAGGAACCCATCCATTCCATCGTCGGAGGGGTCTATTGGGTTGTTGTCATCGTCGGAGAAGGAGGTCCCTTCTCTGGGTGTTGAGGATCGTCGATTATTATCTTTGGAATTTTACTTGGATAGTTTGTTTACGTTTTATTGCATTGCATTATTGTTTACATTATGTTTGGATTAGTGAATTGAACTTGTTAAAAACCCCCAAATTTGTTGTTGTTGTAGTCTAATTTGTAGCTTAAGTTATTGACATGTAGGTTAACTTGCAGTTAGTTTATAGTTTGACTTAGTTTAATTTGTAATTAGTCGTAGTTTAACTTAGTTTAATTGGTAGTTAGTTGACTTGTAGTCTAATTGTAGTCAGTTGTAGTTTATCTTGCAGTTTAAATTGTAGTTAATTCGTAGTTTGTCTTAGAGTTAAATTAGTAGTTTCATTTGGTATGTTTAGTTTGTAGTTTAATTAGGATGCTTAGTTTGAGTTTAATTTTTAGTTAATGAGTTTTACTGGTTAATTGCTAGCTTAGTTTAATTGTTTGTTAGTTGTATTTCTTGCATGTTTAAGTGCTATTTTCATTAGTTAGAAGTGTTTAATTCTAGGTTAGATTTATTTCATGTTTTCCTTTACACTCATGTTATTCTGCATTTGAATTGTTGTTTAATTTTCTGCACTGTCTTTATGTTTTGAATACTTTTCTTTGAATGCTTAGTTTATATCTTCTGTAATTTCATTGTCATCATAGTTTAGTTAGATTAATGCTTTAATTACTTGCATTGTCTTTCATTTAGTAGAATTAGTCTTGTAAATTCCAAATCCCCATTTAGTAGGATTAGCAATAATTAGATATCTTAAGTTTACTATTCTATCGATTACACTCGTTGGGAAATGATTCAGGTCATTCACTATGCTATATTAGTGTAGAGAGGGATCAATAATTAATTTGAAATGGTACCATGACACAATTAATTTAGTGTTGTTGTTATCAAATTTTGGCGTCGTTGTCGGGGTGTGTAATGACGCTTAGTAGACTTAGGATTATTTACCCATTTTTCTAAAAAAAAAATTTAGGGCTTCATTCTTTCATTTTCTATATATCCATGTATTTTGTCATGTCCACTTCCTGTGTCTTTTGATTTGTTTGTTGGTGTTTCAGGAAAGACCAGGAATTATCTTTTTCGAGAAACATGGATCCATATTATCAACAGTATGGAGACTACTCAAATTGATAGGTCAAATTTCAACTAGATTAAATTGCAACAGCCATCAGCCAGATGCAAGCACAAGAGTTCATTCAGCCTTTATCAGAGACCATTTCTATGGATATCGATGCGCTTAGTGAGATGGATTGTGGAGTGAGTGATAGGCATACTACTCCATAGGACTCCTATGAACCATTGTGATGTGATGTGCTTTCGAACACTGATGGATGTGTATTCATTGATGAAGCTATCGTGGTGTCAAATGTTGAGGATGATGACACAGGAGTGGTGGATAGATGGACACCCCCAGACTGGACACTCCCACCTGAGATCGAGTCTCCAAGAATGTTGCTGATTAAAGCCCTAACAACAAATGCAATAATCCAACCCCCAAGCTAGAAACTTTTGTTGTATCGTCTCCGACCTCTAGAGAATACATATAAGAAGGCGATCATATTAGAGGGAGAAGCACAGGACTATTCTGATCACATGAAGGAGGTGCTCACTTTCTATCGTTCCATCCCACTCCTAGCCTGGATATTCTTACTGAACCGCCTCCAACCGCCAGGACCTCAATGTAGTTTGATCCATCTTATCTTCCTTTCTGTTCATTGTATATACATTTCTTTTACTTTATTTGTTTTTGTTTTACTTGTTATGTTTCGTTTGTTGAGTTTTGTTTAGTTGGTTTTTCAAATAAATTTCCTATGCATTCTTTTATATCATCTTAGAAGTCGTGAAAGCTAGTTAAATTTGATTGTCGAGTTTAGGGGATTTATTGTCATGAATGGATTGTTTGATTGCATATGGTTGCTACTTAGTGATGGATTCTGTGTTGATAGATTTAGATGATTTTTTTTATTCCTAGTGAGGATTGTGCTTGTTTTTATTTCTTATGTGTGGTGCACTTGTGGTTATTGTAACTCTAGAACTTGCTTTAATTCTTTCGAGACCACACAACCATAGGTTTGCATGATTATTATGAAGGCATTCTCACATATTTTCCTTTACTTCTTTTATCTCCACATGCTTCCTGAATAATATTGTAGTTGTTCATCATGTCATTTTTCTTTCCTTCCATTACTTTCGTCTTTGTTACTCTTCTGGATGTGGAATACTTTAATGTTCTATGATGAGTATTTTGCCCGGGATGGATAAAAGTTTAAGTGTGGGGGAGAGAGTAGCTCAGGGAGAATTCAGTGTAAGCATAGGCATGTCGTGCTTGATCACCATGGACATGAAGGGAGAAACTTCGCTTCCCACTTCAACTCGGTCGCTTGTGCATGACGATCCCATCTACGTCCCCGGATTAAAAAAAATAATCCTTGACAAAGAGAGATTACCCAAGCAACCGATCTATCGTCGTGCTATTCGAATAGAGTGGTCACTTGAACAAACTTGTTGTTCATGTAACCTACCTCTTTTCTTCGATTAGCCGTGGAATAGACGATGTACGGATTGCCAGTTTTTGTGTTTGTCTTCGGGGTCCAAGTAAATTAGCCACATACAATACATACAATTTGCATAGAATAAGAAAACATGCTAAAACAAGAATTATACCTCTTGTTTACCTCTAGGTCTTCTATTGTATGTATTTCTTCCTTTTGGACGTCGTGTGGGTGACGATCTTCCATAAGTCGAAGCCTCCTAGATCACGTTCTTCCCTTCCTTGCTCGCTCTGAACAAAGGGAAGAATAAAACAAAACTTCTTCTCCTATCTAGAACCGACCACCAAGCCAAGGAACTTGATGTTGCCGCCGGCCAAGGAGAGGATGAAGGAGATAGTGCCGACCCTATCCAATGGACAAGGAATCGTCGACCACTTGGGGAGAAAGAAGAACCACCTGTCTTTCCTTTAAGGAAGGAGCGCCGGCCACCAAGGGAAGGAGAAGTTGCGCCTGCCAAACCTTAGGAAGAGAAGTAGAAGAACCCTAAGACCTCCTCCACTTCTTGCCGCCGCCCAAACCTAGCTCCAAACCCTAATTCTCCTAGGGTTTCTTGCTGCCTAAGCTAAGGAGTGCAAACCTTAGAATCCCTTGTTCATCCTTACCACCCAAGCCCTAAGACTTATTTATAGAGTTAGGCTTAAGCCTCCTTTCAATCTCCATCGTCGAATCTAGAGATATAATATCAACCGTCGGATCTAGAGATTTAATCTCCACCGTCAGATCTAGAGTTTTAACCTCCATCGTCGGATCTAGAGTTCCATTTTCCACCATCGGATCTAGGATTCATGAGGGTTTTAATAGGCTACAATAGGGACCATGAGGAGGAGTAGGATCTTGGCCACCCAATGGATCTAGCCCACATAAAGTCCGATCCATTAATGATAATCCATTCCACTAGAGGATTATCATTGATATACCTCACCAACCCCATAAATAAATATGGGCTCCATATATTAATTGTAAAAATATCTCCCCATGTTTAAGATCTCGAATGTCCGTAAATTAATTAATTTACTGATAATTAATCTAACTCCATGAATAGTACCACTCAACCTTATCATCGTGCCGGACCAAGTCCACCTGCAGGGTTTACATGATGAACCTTATGAGCTCCTCAAGGGGACATCATCATCCTAATATATAGGACACGATTTCCTCCTATAATCAACGACACACTATGTAAATAATATCATTTCCCAACTTACCGAGCCTATCGATTTAATCTATAAATCTCGCCCATCAGTAAATCAAAGAAATAAATACTAAGTATATGTTTCCATTATTATATCGGGATTAAGAGTATGTACACCATAATATCTTAGGTCCAATTCAATTATGTAGTCAGCAATAAATCAAATCACCTCTAAGTCAGTCCTGCTCAATACACACAAAGTGTACTAGTGTAATTCTATGGTCAAGACAAACCAATACTAAATCACACAACAATCATACCAATGGTTTTTCCAAAACCATCTCGGTTGTGAGCCTCTACTTATACTCTATAAGGAACTGATAACATGATCTCCCGTGTGATACTACACACCATGTTATCTACATTGTAATGTATCAGACAATATACATAACCATAAATATGCAAACAATGATAATGTGATTCTTATTTCAAAAATAAAGATGTTCATACAAAAGATAGACATTTCAGTATACATCCCAACAATCTCCCACATATACTAAAAGACTATATTGTCCTCATACTGTCATACATCTGATTTCCATTCCCTCCATATGCCTATCAAAAGCTCTCGCTGGAAGGCCCTTAGTGAAAGGATCTGCGAGGTTATCCTCTGATGCAATCTTGGCTACAGCAACTTCTCCTCGCTTTATGATTTCTCGTATTAGGTAGTACTTGCGCTCTATGTGTTTACTTGCCTTATGGGCTCGTGATTCCTTCGATTTTGCAACTGCACCACTGTTATCACAATAAATTGTGATAGTTCTGAGCAAACCAAAAATCACATCCAAGTCCATCAAGAAGTTCCTGAGCCATACAGCTTCTTTGGCCGCCTCAGCGGCTGCCACATACTCAGCTTCCATGGTAGAGTCTGCCATGCATTTCTGCTTGACACTCCTCCATACAATGGCTCCACCTCCCAAAGTAAACACAAAACCTGAGGTAGACTTACTGTTATCCCTATCTGATTGGAAGTCAGAATTTGTGTAACCCACAGAGAGTAATTGATCTGCCTAGTATACCAGCATATAATCCCTAGTCCTTCTTAGGTACTTCAATATATGCTCTACCGCAGTCCAATATCCCTGTCCTGGATTACTCTGATATCTGCTAACCATGCCAACAACAAAGCAGGTATTCGGTCTCGTACATAGCATAGCATACATGAGGCTTTCTACTGCCAAAGCATAAGGAATCGCCTTCATCTCCTCTATCTCCTTTGATGTTCTAGGACACATCTCTTTAGATAAAGGTACTCCATGCCTAAAAGGTAGAAAACCTTTCTTGGAGTTCTGCATGCTAAAACGAGCCAAAATGGTGTCTATGTATGAAGCTTGAGATAAGCACAACATCTTTTTCCTGCGATCCCTTATAACCTTGATCCCAAGGTTGTGTCCCACTTCTCCCAAGTTCTTCATATCAAACTATTTGGACAACCATACCCTTACGTCCGATAACACCTTGACATTGTTGCCAATTAACAAAATGTCATCTACATATAGTACAAGAAATACCACTACATTTTTGACACATCTCTTGTATACACAAAACTCATCTGGACTTTGAATAAATCCATAAGACTGGATTACCTCATCAAAGCTGATGTTCTAAGATCTCGAAGCATGCTTCAATCCATAAATGGACCGATTAAGCTTGCACATAAGATGCTCTTTGCACTTTGCAATGAATCCCTCTGGTTGCTCCATATAGATGTTTTCCTCAAGACTTCCATTAAGAAAAGTTGTCTTGACATCCATCTGTCATACCTTATAATTCATATGAGCAGCAATACATAAGAGAATCCGGATAGACTTAAGCATGGCTACCGGCGAAAAGGTCTCCTCATAATCGATACCCTCTTTCTGAGTATACCCTTTCACAACAAGCCTTGCTTTGAAGGTTTCAACCTTCCCGTCTATTCCTCTCTTTCTTTTGTAGATCCACTTGTATTTAATGGTTTTTACACCATTGGGTGGTTCTACTAGCTCTCAGACTTGATTTGAATTCATAGATTCTATCTTAGAATTCATCGCACTTTGCCAAGATACCGCATCTTTATTTTGGATTGCCTCGTCATATGTCCATTGATCAGGTTCATGTTTGCCATGGATCAAATCAGAAGATTCTCCCAATAACATAAATCTGTCAGGTTGTCTAACAACCCTCCCACTACGACGAAGTATCACCTGTGTATCCTCTGTGACACGCAGTGCAGTCACTTGTGGTATATCCTCTTGTATCGGTGGTACTAAAGTAGTGACTTCCCCTCTCAATTCCTCCAGAACAATCTTACTCATGGGCTTGTGGTTCATCACATAGTCTTCCTCTAGAAATCTGGCATTCGTGCTAATGATCACCCTCTGATCTCTAGGACTATAAAATAAACCACCTTTCGTTCCTCTAGGATAGCCAACGAGCATGCGCACTTCTGTACGAGATTCCAACTTACCAGCATCTGCCTTCAGCACATGTGCTAGACTCCCCCAAATCTGAATATGTCTCAGACTAGGCTTTCGCCCAATCCACAATTCTGTGGGAGTAGAAGGCACTGATTTAGATGGTACCAAGTTTAGAATATACATTGTCGTATCCAGAGCATACCCCCAAAATGAATCTTGCAACTCAGAATAACTTGTCATCGATCTAACCATCTCCATAAGAGTCCTATTCCTTTTCTCTGCTACACCATTCTGCTGGGGTGTGCCAGGTGCAAACAATTGGGATTAAATCTTAGCCTCTGATAAGTAATTCCTAAACTCTCCCAAGAGGTACTCTCCACCACGATCAAATCGTAGTGTATTGATACTTTTACCTTGACGTTTCTCCACATCAGCCTTGAATTCTTTGAACCTGTCAAAGCATTCATATTTGCAGTGCATTAAGTAAAGGTATCCATATCTTGAATACTCGTTTATAAAAGAGATGAAATATTCAAAACCACCTCTTGCTTGGATAGATATAGGACCACACAAATAAGATTGAACTAATTCCAACACATCTTTGGCTCTATACCCCTTGTCCTTAAAAGGTCTCTTGGTCATTTTACCTTCCAAGCAAGATTCGCAGGTTGGGAAATCTTCCACCACTAATGAACCCAGAGGTCCATCAGCTATCAACCTTTGAATTCTACTTAGGTTAATATGACCTAACCTTAGATGTCAAAGATATGTTTGGTTCATTTTCGAAGGTTCTTTTCTCTTATTAGATTTAGAAGATGAGTTATTTACTTCTATTTGCATTGTGAGAGCTTTTGGTTCAAGTGTATATAAATTGCCTACCAACGCACCAGAACAGATAATCTCCCTATTTCTTTTTATAACAACTCTGTCATTAAAAGAAATAGAATATCCATCCAAAAATAATTTAGAAACTGAAATAAAATTCTTTCTAAATAAAGGTACATAAAGGCAATTTCTCAAAACCAAAGTTTTATTCCTATCGAAAGATAAATAAACATCTCCCACTACAACAGCCGCAACCTTCGTAGCATCACCTAAGTAAACAGTAATTTCCCCCTCAGCCAGTCGTCTGGTTTCCTGGAACCCCTACAAAGTATTGTAGACATGATCAGTGGCTCCCGTATCTACACACAAGGTGCCGGTAGATAACACCGCTAAACATATTTCAATGACTAGACCAAAAGATATACCTTTGTTCTGCTTCCAGTTGGGGCAGTCCTTCTTCCAATGTCCAGTCTGCTTGCAATTGAAGCACTTGCCTTTCGACTTCTTCACTCCTCCCTGAGATCCTCCCGCCACCTTTGTGTTGGGATGTATATTGAAAAGTCTATCTTTTGTATGAACATCTTTATTTTTGAAATAAGAATCACATGATCATTGTTTGTATATTTATGGTTATGCATAATTGTCTGATACGTTACATTGTAGATAACATGGTGTGTAGTGTCACATGGGAGATCATGTTATCAGTTCCTTGTAAAGTATAAGTAAAGGCCCACAACCGAGATGGTTATGGACAAACCATTGGTATGGTTGTAGTATGATTTGATATTGGTTTGTCTTAACCATAGAATTACACTAGTACACTTTGTGTGTATTGAGCAGGACCAACTTAGAGGTGATTCGATTTATTGCTGACTACATAATTGAATCGGACCTCGGATATTATGGTGTACATGCTCTTAATCCCGATATAATAACGGACACATATACTTAGTATTTATTTCTTTGATTTACCAATGGGCGAGATTTATAGAGTAAATCGATAGGCTCGGTAAGTTGGGAAATGATATTATTTATATGATGTGTCGTTGATTATAGGAGGAAACCTGTCCTATATATTAGGATGATGATGCCCCCTTGAGGAGCTCATAAGGTTCATCATGTAAACCCTGCAGGTGGACTTTGTCTGGAATGATGATAAGCTTGAGTGGTACTACTCATGGAGTTAGATGTTGATTAATTAATTGTCAGTAAATTAATTAATGGAGTTTTGCTTTATTCTTCCCTTTGCTCAGAGAGAGCAAGGGAGGGAAGAACGTGATCTAGGAGGCTTCGAATTTTGGAAGATCGTCGCCCACACGATGTCCAAAAATAGGAAATACATACAATAGAAGATCAAGAGGTATAATCTTGTTTATTTTTATTAGTGTTCTTTTGCATTATGTATATGTATTGTATGTGGCTAATTTACTTGGACCCCGAAGACAAACACAAAAACCGGTGATCCGTACATCATCTATTCCACGGCTAATCGAAGAAAAGAGGTAGGTTACTTGAACAACAAGTTTGTTCAAGTGACCACTATATTCGAATAGCACGACGATAGATCAGTTGCTTGGGTAATCTCTCTTCGTCTTGGATTAATTATTTTTATCCGGGGACATAGACGGGATCGCTATGCACAAGCAACCAAGTTGAAGTGGGAAGTAAAGTTTCCACCTTCACTTTGGCCCACCTTGTTTCTTCTTCTTTTTGCCTTTCGGCTTAGAAGTAGAAACCTTTTGGGCAACCATGGCCTGACCCTGAGCACTTTGACAAAAAAGCCCTTCTACCGCCTGGAGTTCTATCAAAAGCTCCGCCAACGAATACAACCTCTTATTCATGTTGTAGTTCAGACAAAACTGCTCAAAACTCCTAGGTAGAGACTGGAGAATGATATCGACCTGGGTTTCCCCATCGATCTCAGCTCCAAGGACTTCCAGCTCATTCAAATAAGCCATCATCTTGAGAACATGATCCCTCACGGGTGTTCCCTCGATCATGGTGGTCGTCATCAAGTTCCTCATGGCTTTTTGCCTAGCAGCCCGATTCTGGTGTCCGAAAAGCTCCTTGAGATTGAGCATTATGTCATAAGTAGTGGGCATGGCTTGATGCTGATGTTGCAATACATTTGCCATAGAAGGCAAAATGTAACACCGCCCCATCTCATCAGCCTTTATCCACTTCTTATAACTCTCCTTCTCCTTTTCCCTAGAATCATCTGCAGGCTTAGGAGGACACTCTTTGAAGAGTACATACTTGTACTCCTCAGCAGTCAAGACAATATCAAGATTCCTTTTCCAATCAACATAATTGGGTTCAGTAAATTTATTCTTTTTTAGTATCATAGCAAGCAGGTTGAAAGTCATTTTTGAAAACCCTAAGAATCACATAGATCAAAACATTAGATTTCAAAAAAATTATTGATTCCTCAAACAATAAAATTTTAAAATCAACCAACACCTCAAAACACCGAGAATATCGTATGCCATGATAGTGTGGACGTATACGAATTCTACATTTGTAAGAGGAGGTTTTACCCATTAATTTTACTATCTTGTCAACCTAACTTTTTGAAAAATAAAATTAATAGTTGGTTCCTCTTCGGCCCTACAAATAAAAGAAGTGACTCTTATGGGGAGGATACTCCTATTTGCATCTAAGTGTTCACCATTACTTGGTACCAAGGCAATTATCTCGGGTTTTGTGCCTTCCGATGGGGAAGTACACACGCTCCTAAATTATTTCCTATAACCATATTCGACCCTGTGATCTGCAAAACAAACTCATCCGATGGGGAGGAAGGCACTCAGAGCTGACGCGTAAGTTTGTTTGCATCACATGTCAAATCGTAATGGAGGCCGTGGGAATTTATAAAATATATCCCTCTCCCACATAGTAATTTAAAATTGAGGAATTTTCCTAGCACACGACATGCATATCAAACAAGAAGCAATAAATATGAAAAATTATTTTCCAACTATTATGGCTTTTGTTCTCCAATATGCCTCCCTTCGTATTGGCATCTCGTCCGCTCCTCCCTACGTCATGTACAAGCCATCTGGAGATCCGAGCCGAGAATAATTATTTTAATTTACATCCATCGATCCTATACTCCATAAAGGAGTGTACATGAAATCTAGATCGAAAGTAAACTAAAATAAAAGAGTGGCTAAACAATGTCGTACTTAATTACAAAAATTAAATACTAGTCTCGTCATCCCCAAGGATTCAAATAATATTACAATTACACACATCCAATCACATACACACACATATAGCAATAATAGTTGGATCTTATTCTTGCAACCAAAAAGTTAGTCTATGCACATCCCACTATTATCTGGCACATACAATATATGATAAGTGCATAAAAGTAACCGAATCCTAAACACACAAAACCAGAAACTGTGGCTTTGATACCACTTGAAGGTTGAAGCTTCGCTTCTCGCTTTACCTCGGTCGCTTGTGCATGGCGATCCCATCTACACCCCCAGATTAAAAAAAAAATAATCCTTGACAAAGAGAGATTACCCAAGCAACTGATCCATCATCGTGCTATTCGAATAGAGTGGTCACTTGAACAAACTTATTGTTCAAGTAACCTACCTCTTTTCTTCGATTAGCCGCGGAATAGACGATGTACGAATCGCCAATTTTTGTGTTTTTCTTCGGGGTCCAAGTAAATTAGTCACATACAATACATACAATTTGCATAGAATAAGAAAACATGCTTAAACAAGAATTATACCTCTTGTTTACCTCTAAGTCTTCTATTGTATGTCCTTCCTCCTTTTGGACGTCGTGTGGGCGACGATCTTCCAAAAGTCGAAGCCTCCTAGATCACATTCTTCCCTTCCTTGCTCACTCCGAAAAAAGGGAAGAATAAAACAAAACTTCTTCTTTTATCTAGAACCGACCACCAAGCCAAGGAACTTGATGTTGCCGCCGAACAAGGAGAGGATGAAGGAGATAGTGCCGGCCCTATCTAATGGACAAGGAACTGCCGCCCACTTGGGGAGAAAGAAGAACCACCAGTCTTTCCTTCAAGGAAGGAGCACCGGCCACCAAGGGAAGGAGAAGTTGCGCCGGCTAAACATTAGGAAGAGAGGTAGAAGAACCCTAAGACCTCCTCCACTTCTTGTCGCCGCCCAAACCTAGCTCCAAACCCTAATTCTCCTAGGGTTTCTTACCGCCCAACCTAAGGAGAGAAAACCTTAGAATCCCTTGTTCATCCTTACCGCCCAAGCCCTAAGCCTTATTTATAGAGTTAGGCTTAAGCCTCCTTTCAATCTCCACCATCAGATCTAGAGATTTAATCTCAACCGTCGAATCTAGAGATTTAATCTCCACCGTCGGATCTAGAGTTTTAACCTCCACCGTCGGATCTAGAGTTCCATTTTCCACCATCTGATCTAGGCTTCATGAGGGTTTTAATAGGCTACAATAGGGACCATGAGGAGGAGTTCGATCTTGGCCACCCAATGGATCTAGCCCACATAAAGTCCGATCCATTAATGATAATCCATTCCACTAGAGGATTATCATTGATCTACCTCACCAACCCCATAAATAAATATGGGCTTCATATATTAATTGTACAAATATCTCCCCGTGTTTAAGATCTCGAATGTGGGCTTTATTCCACTAGTGCATAAACCATGAGTAGCTTGAGTGGACTCCACTATTATATGCTTATGAGAGCGAGAGAAACCACCACTAATCTTATAAGGCTTAATCATTCATAGTCTATTCAGGATGGATTGAAGTCACCATGTTTGTTAACCTGTGTAAGATTTGAGTCCTTGATTGCTTGAGTCTTTGATATTTGACAATCCTAGGTAACTTTCTTTCATGATTTTCTATGTATGCTTGGGAATTGCTAGAGAAATATATCTTCAGTTTACTTTTAGTTTGTTTTGCTTGCTCAGGACGTGCAAGAATAAGTGTGGGGGAATTGATAACTACCATTTTATTGTGTTATTTTGGTCCTTAATATCATTGTTTTTATCCCCTCGAGTGATTTATTATCGATTATTTGCATGTTTTATGAGTTGGATTCATTTTGGGACCTTCTTATAAATTCTCCTAAATTTTGAACTTATATGCAAAATTTCTCTTTGTTTGTAGGAGATCGAGATGAGCCAATGGACTAGACTCAAGTTGAATCAAATATGATTTCATCTAGGATCATTATGGGCATCTCAAGCTGATTTAATCTTAGCCCTTCATCGAAATCGAAGGCAATTCAATCAAGAGATCAGATCTGAGCAATATGAATCGTTCGATGAAAGCAGTTTGATTCTGAGCCATCTATCTAGATCTGGAAAGATCCGGTCCGTACATTTAGGTCTGGACATCTTAGCCTTCATCCAGACTCGACCAATCGTGATCATCCATTTAGATTGATCAAATTTATGCCATCCAGAGTTATATTGATCACAGTCATTGGATGCATTGCCTAGTTCATTGATTAATTGGATTGATTAAATCCCAGCTTTCATTAACGGCCAGGATCTGAGGATTGAATGGATCGGACGGCGTAGGAAATTATATTTAAAAACTCAACATTTCCTCACCGCACGATAATTGCGAGAAGCACGACACAGAGACTCGGCAGTCGTCTTCCTCCACACTTGCGAGCGGCGGCCTCTCCACAAGGAGGCGGCGATAACTTCAGTAGCAGACTACGACGACCCTTCCTTCCATCTCTGGTGTCGATCCTTTTCCATCCAGCCGACAGATCGAGATGTCGGGATTCTCCAGCTCGGTCGGCAGCGAGAAAAGGTAGGGATTCCGGTCCACCCTCTTCACCGAAGACTTTCTAGCACCTGTGACCAAAGTTGAGACGCCTTGGCTGGATGGGATTCAGAAGGCCAAGGTCAACTCCTACTATCGAGATTCGGCTGCATCCTTTTCCATCTCTGGCCATGAGTTTGACAACGCAATTCTGGGGCAAAACATCCAATCCATCACCGGTGAAGAGCTTACAACCTACTATTCCGATTCCTTTCCTTCCCGCAGTCGGGATTCACCTGCTCCACCTTCGAGACCCATCCCTTGGCTATTGGGATTCGACAGCTATGCAATCCACCACTGAAGCAGAAGGCCAGCTTCCAGTATCAGTTCAGCACTTGCCGGAGGATCCTCCGACAAGGAACCCATCCATTCCAACATCGGAGGGTGCTGTCGGGTTGTTGTTGTCGCCAGAGAGGGAGGTCCCTTCTCCGAGTGTTAAGGATCGTTGATTATTATCTTTGGAATTTTACTTGGATAGTTCGTTTACATTTTATTGCATTGCATTGTTGTTTATGTTATGTTTGGATTAGTGAATTGAACTTGTTAAAAAACCCCAAATTTGTTGTTGTTATAGTCTAATCTATAGCTTAAGTTATTGACTTGTAGTTTAACTTGCAGTTAGTTTGTAGTTTGACTTAGTTTAATTTGTAATTAGTTGTAGTTTAACTTAGTTTAATTTGTAGTTAGTTGACTTGTAGTTTGACTTGTAGTCTAATTGTAATCAGTTGTAGCTTATCTTGCAGTTTAAATTGTAGTTAATTCGTAGTTTGTCTTAGAGTTAAATTAGTAGTTTCATTTGGTATGTTTAGTTTGTAGTTTAATTAGGATGTTCAGTTTGAGTTTAATTTGTAGTTAATGAGTTTTACTAGTTAATTGCTAGCTTAGCTTAATTGTTTGTTAGTTGTATTTCTTGCGTGTTTAAGTGTTATTTTCATTAGTTAGAAGTGTTTAATTCTAGGTTAGATTTATTTCATGTTTTCCTTTACACTCATGTTATTCTGCATTTGAATTGTTGTTTAATTTCCTTCACTGTCTTTATGTTTTGAATGTTTTTCTTTGAATGCTTAGTTTATATCTTCTTTAATTTCATTGTCATCATAGTTTAGTTAGATTAATGCTTTAATTACTTGCATTGTCTTTCATTCAATAGAATTAGTCTTGTAAATTCTAAACCCCCATTCAGTAGGATTAGCAATAATAAGAAATCCTATGTTTACTATTCTATGGATTGCACTCGTTGAGAAACGATCACGGTCATTCACTATGCTTTATTAGTGTAGAGGGGGTTCGGTAATTAATTTGAAATGGACCACGACACAATTTATTTACCGTCGTACATCATCGACGGATGGTTGCTGCCGTCGAATTGAAAGAAGGGCGATAGAAGAGGCGATGGTGAGCTGTCTCAGCGTGTCGGCGATGGGAGGTGGCACATATCGACTTGGCGGCGGCGATGGGGTGCTAGTGCGGGCTCTGCGGTGGCGATGAAGAGGAGAAGGAGAAGAGAAATCATGCGGTGGATAAATGGGGATCTAGAGAAATAGCGATTAGGAAGAAAAAATCAAGACCGAGGTTTAAAAGGCCGGTGGAAATCGGTTCAGCTAACTTAGGTTTAGCTTAAATCAAACCTAGTGTTAATGGAGACTTAGGGTTAAACCATTAAACCTTTGATAAATCACTTATTAATCTAATCTTCATAAGGAACTTATTTAAGCCTATTAATTTTTTTTTCTGATATCTTACCGCACACTATTTTATCATTTTCTAAATTAAATTTCTTAATAATTTCCTTAGCATATTTGGTTTGGTAGGCATGAGTTCCTTCACTAATTTGTTTGACTTGCAATCCTAAGAAGAAAGTCAATTCTCCTACTAGACTCATTTCAAACTCATTCTCCATGTGTTTGATGAAGTCTTAGAGATGTTCATCATTTGTTGACACAAATATAATCTCATCAACATAAATTTGAGCACCAAAGAGGCCTTTTTCCTTACACTTTAGAAATAATGTTTACTCAACTTGTCCTCTTCTAAAGTTCTTATAAATTAAGAATGATGAGAGTCTTTTATACCAAGCCCGGGGAGCTTGTTCTAACCCATGCAAAGCTTTCTTAAGTCTATAAACATGGTTTGGGTAATCTACATTTTCAAATATGAGTGGTTGCTCCACATAAACTTCTTTCTTAATGAACCCATTTACGAATGTCAATTTTACATCCATTTGATAGAGTTTAAAAACCATGTGAGCGACATATCCTAATAATATTTAGATAAACTCTAACCGAACTACCAGAGCATAGGTCTCATCATAATCAAGTCCTTAAACTTGATTGAACCCTCGAGCTACCAACCTAGCCTTGTTTCTTGTGACTCTACCTTGATAATCTAATTTGTTCCTAAAGATTCATTTTGTTGTAACAATTGTGTCATCATTGGGTCTAGAGACTAACTCCCATACTTGACTTATATCGAATTGAGCTAGCTCTTCTTGCATTGCTAGTATCCAATCCGGATCAAGCAAGACAATGTTAATTGATTTTGGCTCAAATTGAGAAATTAGGACGACTTGTCTAGTAGGATCTCTATAGAATGACCTAGTCCTTACTCATTGTGAGAGTTCTCCTACTACTTGGTCTAGAGGATGATTTTGATGAATTTTTAATGTCCTAGGAGATGAATCACACTAATCATAGGTATCCTTTCTCCTTTCATCATCGGAATCACATTTTTCTCCCCCTTGATCATTTCCCCTCAAATTTAAATTTTGAATCCCTTGGGTAATGTCTTGGTTTCTTTCATTGATATCCTTATCAATGGAGGATTTCCTAGGGTAGGTACTTGTAGACTCATCGAATTCAACATTAAAGGATTCCTCAAACTTTTGAGTTATCTTATTGTATACTCTATATCCCCTACTAGTCGATGAGTATCCAACTAATATTCCTTCATCCGCCTTAGACTCAAATTTTCCTAAATTATCTTTGGTATTTAAGATATAAACTTTGCAACCAAAGACTTTGAAATAATGAATTGTGGGAATCGTTCCATTCCATAATTCAAATGGTGTTTTTCATAAAAATCTATGGATTAAGACACGATTTTTGATATAACAAGCGGTATTAACTACTTCTGCCCACAAATAGCTAGGTAAGGAATATGCATTAAACATTGTCTTAGCCACTTCTTGTAGGGCACGATTTTTCCTTTCAACTATCCATTTTGTTGGGGTGTTCTTGGACAAGAAAACTCATGCTTATACCCTTGTTCCAAATAAAATTTAGAGAAATTAAAATTATCAAATTCTCCACCATGATCACTTTGGATCCGATTAATTTTGAGATTCTTTTCATTCTCTACCCTTTTGTTAAATTCTATGGTTATTTCTAGGGTATCATCCTTATGTTTCATGAAATAGACCCAAGTATATCTAGAAAAATCATCAATTATCACTAAGCAATATTTGTTACCTTCTAATGATGGATTACTATGGCAATCAAAAAGATCTAAATGCAATAACTCTAAAGGTAAAAAAGTATTGGTTAGAGTTTTACCCTTGTGTGATGACTTGAATTGTTTACCCTCTTGGCACACATCACACATCTTGTCCTTGACATACTTGATCTCTGGTAATCCCTTTACTAGCTCCAACTTGACTACTTTGGCTACGTTTTTCGTGTTGATGTGTCCAAGTCTTCTATGTCATAGCCATCTTTCTTCTTCTTTTGATATTAGACACTTAGTAGAAATGTTAGAAGTATAGGAAAGATCAATAAAATAGAGACTTGTTTTCCTATATCCAACTATCATAAAATCTTCTAGACTCTTGTGTCTAATCAAACACTCAGTGGATTGAAACTCTACATTATAACCGACATCACATAATTGACTTACACTAAGCAAATTAAATTTCATATTCTTAACTAATAAGACTTTATATATGACAATTTTAGGTGATACCTCAATTGTATCTCTACCTAGAATCTTGAGCTTTCCACTATTTCCAAAAGACATTGTTCCCTTCTTTACGTAGTCAATTATGGAGAACTTGCTCACATCCCTGGTCATATATCTTGAGCAACCGCTATCCACAATCCATATACTTGATTCTTCTACCTAGACAACACGAGAAACAACATTCTTTGTTACCCATACATTTGGTCCGGAGTTATCAATTAAATACTTCTTAGGTACCCATGCTTTCTTAACCTTACCCTTAATAGTTGTGTTTCTACTTATAAGGGAAATGTATGAAACTTCTTTATCCTTAGGTTTATATCCTATTCCAGCCTTGTTATAAACGTCCCTTTGATCTCTAAGAATCATGTCAAGATATTTTGATCCATTTGTAAATTTCTCTAAGCATGTCTTTAGCTCAAATACTTGATTCTTCATATTTTCATTTTCTTCCCTAAGCATGCTTGACTTAGATGCTTCATTTCTAATTGTCTTCATTTTAACCTTTAAGTCCTTAACTTTAGATTATGATTTAAGTAAAGCATTCTTAAGATAGGCAATAGTTTTATAGAGAAATTCTACTTGAGGTGATTCTTTTACCTCATCGTCACTAGATGACGATGCGTAGCTTGATTCTTCTCCTTGGATTGAGTCGTATCATTCTCAAAAGACATAAGTGTCATATGTCAGGTGATATGACATAGTTCTTCCTCATCCAAAGAATCATCAATGCTTCGGGTATCCCATGTAGCTTGTGTCACAATGGCCTCCTCCTTTTTATTTTCCTTCTTCTTCTCCTTCTTTTTCTCCTTTTCTTCTCTCTTCTTTAATTCCGGCCAATTTGGCTTGATGTGTCTTTTCTTGTTGCATTCATAGCATACAATATTAGTATTAGAATTCGAACTATTACTAGACTTACCTTTTGAAGATTGAAACATCTTCTTCACATATTTTCTCTTGAATCTTTTGTTATTCCAATCATCCTTTTTACATAATGAGCCACTTCACTAGTGGGTATCTCTTCGTCGCTATTTGATGACTCTTGATCAGATCCGGATGATGAGGATTCTTCCTTCCTCTCCTTCTTCTTTTCTTTCTTTTCTACAAAAAGAGCTAAACTTTTCTTTTTTATAGATATGTTAGTTTGTTCATGAAGTTCAAATTCACAAAATGATCCATCTATTTTAACTAATGAATGATCTCTAGAAACCTTGTAAGTATCAACCATTGATATCCATAGAGTGTTTCTAGGGAAAGCTTGAAGTACATACCTCACTAGATTCTAGTTGTCAATTTTTTCACCTATTGCATGAAGACCTTTGATAACCTCCTTGAACCTACCATGCATTTGACTCATAGTTTCGTTTGCTTTCATGGTGAAGGTATGGAGTTGACCCACCAAGAGATCCCGTTTTGCTATCCTTGATTTTTTTTTACCCTATATTTAACTCAATGAGCTTTTCCCAAAGCTCCTTCACGGAATTGAATGACCCAACCTTGTTGAGTTTCTCCTTCGAGAGTCCACATTGAAGAGTGGTTGTGGCCTTTGCATTTGCTGAGCCTTCTTGGCCATTTCTCTTGTCCAATCCTTGGTTGGGAGAGGTGCTCCAAATTTGTCCACTGATTTCTCAAACCCATCTACAACACTAAACTAATTTTCTATATTGTTCATTAGATAATACTTCATTCTACCTTTCCAATAGGCAAAGACATTGTCGTCAAAGAAAGGTGGTCGTGCGATGCTATATTCCTCTTGAAATGTCATCTCGATGCTGCAGTTGACAGTTAGTTATTCCGAGGAGATCCGGGCTATGATGCCAATTGTTGGGACCGATTGTAGCGCTAGAGGGGGTGAATAGTGTCACGAAATCTTCTTTGATCTCGTTCGATTGTGTCATATTTGTCTACAAAGATTATACATAGCAGAAACAAAAAAAACATAAACAAAAATAAACACAACAAACTCACAGCCACAACAACAGGATTTTATGTGGCTTGGAATCCCCGATTCCTACTCCATGTCCTAGCTCTAGCGATGCACCATGACTAAAACTTTCTCCTTCTCTTAATCACACTAGAGGTGGAGAAACTTTTCTTACAATCACTATCTCTTCTTCTTACAAGATTTTAGGGATGAGCTTTGGAAGAAGAGATTTAGAGAAGATAAACCCTAGAAAGCACTTAGAGAATGCTTAGAGAGCTTTTAGGATCTTTTTCTCAAGGAAAACCCTTATCTTCTCTGAGCCTCAAGCCCCCTTTTATAAAGAACTGGAAGTTGATGGTTGAAAGTGTCATTCTAACATTTATGCATCACCGTAGCTCATGTCCAATTGAGGTTCTGGTCATGCTGACCTTGCTTCTGAGCACCTGTTGTCATGCCTGCTTCTAGGTCCAGTGGATGTGTCACCTCAACTAGCTCCTAGTCAAGGTCCTGTCAAGCATCCCTTGATGTGTGCAAATCATATAGGATTTTAGGAGTAGTTTTACCACACATCTCATTGCATTTCATACTTGTTTCATGCATATTCTCACTTATTTTTCATTCATTTACTATTTTCTAGTTCGAAGATCTTCTTTTATTATTTTTATGTGCAGAGCGGCATTTTTTAGGTGAAATGGCTAAATAATAGGAGCTCAAGAAAGGCAAGCGTGATCTGCTCGTGTTCTCAAAGACACGAGCACACTTCGGATGAAAGGATAGCATCCGTTTAGAGTTATAGAGAAAGACACGGCCAGCCATGTGAATCTCACGTGATTGTGCCTATTCCAGATGCCATATTCAAAGCTTGATTTCTAGCCTTCCACACGATCGACCGTGTGGATTCCACACGACCATGTGACGACAATGCGACTTATGTAGCTCCGGGTTTCACGAGCAAATAAGGAAAGCTAGCTTCACTCCTATATATAGAAAGGCACGTCTAAACCCTAGAGGGAGGCTCAACGACTGGGACGATAAGAAGGTGCCCTAAAAAGCACCAGAGGCTCGCAATGGAGAGGAAAGAAGCAACTCGAAGAGCCGAATTGATGCTCTAACACCTTGAAGAGCGACCAAGACATTGCATTGGATCCAACAGAGTGTATTATTTCTATTCTTAATTCTATTTGGATTGCAATGATTTATAAAATAATGTCTTGTGTTTGTTCTTCCTTATTCATGGAGTAGATACTTTGATTCTAGGATTAGGGAGTAACGTGTGTGTGTTGAACATGCTAGTTCAAATATCTATTCATTGCTTTTGAATTATATTTGCAATTTATGTTGTTTAGATCAATGAAAGTTATGTCTTGATTCTATTTCTACTATACGTAGTCAATAAAAGGGTGGAAAGCCTTTGTATCAAAATCTAGGAGAACCAAGGAAGAACCTTATGATCATCCTCCCTCCCATAATCGTAGGAAGTAGGTTGTAAAAGAGTGGGATATGAAATATGATCCACCTATTTATAGGGATCAATAAGACATCCTAGAACCCCATGAATCTATTCCTGCAAAAGGCTCAAAGTAGGAGACATCAACTCTAGAAGGATTGAGGGACCCTAGTGATAGGGGTTCCCAAAGATATCAACCTCCTGAGTAGTTCCCGGTAGAAGCAAAAGTTCATCGGGATTACACACGATGATCCTCTTGCAAGATCCTAACTAGAGATCCTAGGAGCATTAAATTGATAGCATGTTTAACAACGCACAAGTGAAATTGAAATCTTGGAATCCTTTAAGCAACTTTGAGCCCCTCTTTTATTTCTCCAAGTGACACCGTATTTGAGTCAGGACTGTCATCGACCCCACTTCTAACTTGCAAAAGATTCACTCTGAACAATCAACATTCACTGGATAAAATGGTACTCGAATCACAATCTCTATGAGATCGATACATAAATTTATTACTTGACGATAACCATGCACTTGTGTGCGCTGAGCATGAGTGCGCACACTGAGTCTACCGGCAATTCTCGTCGTGATTTGGGGTCGTGCTTGCGTGCATCAAGTTTTTGGTGCCATTGTCGGGGATTGTAGATTCGATATTGAATCGAAAGTGAATAGTTTAGATCAGACCTAGTTTAGATTTTCTTTTCTAATTTTTATTTAAGTTTATTCAGTTTCTGATTTCTATCATTCCTTTCTAGTCTAGTTTAGATTTGCTTTTACTTTATTTAAGTTTTTCATTTTTTGTTATTCTTTCGAGTTTAGATTCATTTCATTAGCCATGTTTCATTTTCAACTTAATTTAATTTCAATTCAGTTTAAGTTTTTTATTATTTAGTTCATTACTTTCATTTTATTTGATTTCCTCTTTAGTAAGTAGCATAGATACTCCTACTTGGATGTGGTAGCTATCTTATGCATAGGTGCATAAGATCGAAAAATATATTTTCCATTGACCTAGAGATAGACTGTACCTATCATCATCGCAGGGCAAAACAGAAAGAGATGGAGGAACACGTGGCTCCTCTCGCGAACTTAGATAACCACCCCTTATTGGATTTTGCAGCTCCTAGTGCCAGAGGATATATACCTAGTATAGATAGACCATCCATTACTGCTAATAACTTTGAACTTAGGCCTGCACTCATAAACATGGTTCAGTAGAGTCAATTTGGATGAGCATCATCTGAAGATCCCAATCGGCACCTGGAGACGTTTTTGGAGATTTGTTCAACGCTGAAATTTAATGGGGTACTAGTGGATGCAATATTTTTGAGCCTATTCCCATTCTCACTAAGGCATAAGGCGAAAACATGGCTACACTCATTGCCTTCGGGAAGCATCACCACATGGGAGCAATGTGAGCATCAGTTCTTGAACAAATTTTTCCCACCAAGGAAGACAACCCACATGCACCATCTTATCACCAGCTTCTGCCAGAAGGAAGGAGAGTCACTGTTTAAAGTCTGGGATCGCTACAAAGGGTTGCTTCATCAATGCCCTAACCACGGTCTTGAAAGGTGGCATGTGATCCACATATTTTACAATGGGATCACATACGCCACAAAAGTTTCCTTGGATTCTACTACAGGAGGAGCCTTAATGAATAAGACTATTGAGGAAGCAGAGGAACTTATTGAAGAGGTAGGCCAAAACCACCATCAGTGGGCTTCTGAATGTAGTCACCCAGTGATGTGAGAAAAACATATAGGGTTTTAGGAGTTGTTTTCGCTCACATCTCACTGCATTTTATACTTGTTTCATACATATCATACTTTATTTTGCATACATTTCCTATTTTCTAGTTCGGATATCTGCTCTTTGTGTTTTTGTGTGCAGGATAGCATTTTAAGGGATAAACGACACACTTTTTGAGCAAAAGGAAGGCATTCGGCAAGCGGAATGAAAGGAGACACGACCCGGCTGTGTGAAATCACATGGTCGTGCCCCACCAGCCCAACACAACACACGGCCTGGCCGTGTGGATCCACATGGTCGTGTGGCGTTGGCATTTTTTGGTGTGACTAGGGTTTTTTATCAATTCGGGCAGCGTCATCCTCAAGTCAATATAAGGAAGGCCGCACCCAAACCCTAGGGAGGAGGCACGACAGCCGGGATGGCACACCGACACCCTAAATGGCTTTGGAAACTCGCAACAGGGTGGAAGAAGATGGCTAGAGGATCCCATCCTGCGCTCCAATGTCGAAGAAAAGAACCAAGAGTACTGAAATTTACTTTCTATTCATCTTCTACACTGTAATGATCTATTCTATTATGGATTGTGTTCTTTCTTTTCCGTCTAAGAGTAGAATCTTCAATTCTAGGATTAGGGAGTAACTTGTGTACGTAGAACATGCTAGATCGAATGTAAATTCTGTTTTAGGATTTCTATTCACAGTTCATGTTTGTTTGATTCGATGAAAATTGTGTTTTAGTTTTCTATCTATTGTGTATAGCCGATACAAGGAGTGACAACTCTTGTATCAAAGATCTAGGGGAATTAAAGAGGACCCAAGGTGTTGTTCTCATCTTCGGTAATCATAGGTAAAAGGGTACGATAGAGTAGGGAATGGGACATGTTCTAACTCTTCATAAGGATTGATTTGGCATCCTCATACCATCTATCCTATCTTAACGAAAGGGTTGGCCTGGTTAAGGATAGGTAGTTCCCGATAGACACGAAAGCTCATTGGGGAAGTGTATGATGTCCCTTCCACAGGACCCTAATTAGAGAACCAAACTACATGTAATTGATTAGCATATGCCATGTTGCACAAGTGAAACCGAAGTCCTAGGATCTCTTTTTGAACCTTAAACCAACCTTCCCTTCCTCCAGTTAGGGCAATCAACCCATGAATGATGTGTTTTGATGTGTGTGGCAAAGGGTTTAAGTTAGGTTGATATGTTGTTTTGATATGTGTTGAAGTCATGCATGACTTAGCAATCCACACATGGTTAGCTTGACAAAGCATTGGCAAGATCACCATCTCATGACTCGGTCCTTGAGTCGGTGAAGGATGTCATTGCGAAGCTGTGCGCTTGGTGCATCCGAGGGATCGTCGGACGAGGAGAATTGGAGTGAAGCCAAAGGAAGTAGACTTCAGGGCGAGATGCGAAGGATGGCATTGCGAAGCTGTGCGCTTGGTGCATCCGAGGGATGTGGCCAGACGAAAAGAACTTCAAGGTGAGGGACTCCAAGGGAAGATGAGAGTGGGCGATTGTAACCTGGGATGGGGTAGCTCATAGATGAACTTGGCCGAATGGCTAAGTCAAGTATCGGATGCTCAACCAAAGGTTGGTTTGATATTTTACCCGACACTAGTCGACTGCTATAGGTAGCAGTCGACTGCTCCAAGTCAACAAAAGACTCGACTGGTGTTCGAGTCTGGTTTCTGGTCAAACAGTCGACTGCCAAGGGTTGGCAATCGACTTATCTCACCACCAGTCGACTGCCAAGGGATGGAAGTCGACTGATGGGAAGGGTTTCGGACATAGAAGCTTTGACAGTTGAGTGATCTCATCGACCACTCGACTATTGGCTCCATCAGTCGACTGATGGAAAGATCAGTCGACTGATGTGGGAGCCTTTGGTTGGAATCGAACATGGAAGAAGTCATTGTGAGGCAACAGCTATAACAGCAGTCGACTGATAGCTGCATCAGTCGACTGCTAGGTTCCCAATGGGAAGAATGGCTTCTTCTCTATAAGAAGGGGCCTTGGGTGACTTGGGATGGTTAATGCTTCATCTCTAAACATCCTCCCAAGTGCCTAAACGTTTTCTTCGATCTTTATTGCTATTATTTCAATCATATTGTAAAGAGGGAGATTCTTGTAAGAAAGGTTACCTCCACCTAGCTTTGTGCAAAGGAGAGACTAGTGAAATTGGTTTAGGCATGATTCACCTGGAACGAATCGGGTCGTGGACTAGCGGCAAGGGTCGTGAACCACCTTACATGCCTTGTTAGCATTTGTACTCTTTGCATTGTCTTAATTGTCTTGTTTAGTTATATTATTCCGTTGCACTAACTTTAATGTAGACAATTAAGCGAACAAGTTCCATCGTCTACACGAAGAGGGCTATTCACCCCCCTCTAGTCGGTCACCAATCCTCCAACAAGTGGATCAAAGCCAAGGTTGCTTTTCACCAGACTTACCGCCGCAACAAGCACGACAACAAATATGGTCGGCTCCAACATCCATCCACCTAAGTTCGATGCCGAATTCGCATGGTGGAAGAACCGTATGGAGGTATTTTTCAAAATGGATTTTGATATTATGTTAGTCATGGAATCCGGTTTCGATATACCTAAGGACGAAGAGGGTGAACTAATTGAGAAATCACGATGGACCAAGAAGCAAAGGGAGGAGCACCTTGCAAACTCAAAAGTGAAACACCACCTCTTCAATGTGCTCCCTCAACAAGAGATCAACCGGATTGGAGAGTGTGCAAGCGCCAAGGAGATGTGGGAAAAGCTTGTAGAACATCATGAGGGCACCTCCGAGGCAAAACTTGCAAGATGGGATCTCCTCCGCTCTCAATTGAACAACATCAAGTTAAAAAAGGGAGAGAAGGTATTATCATTGCATTCTCAATTTAAAGAAATCATTAATGGACTAACAAGTGTAGGAGAGAAGCACTCAAATAGAGACATGATAATGAAGGCAATAGATGCCTTCCCCCGATCATCGAAGTGGAGCTCAATGGTAGATTCATTTTATATCTCCAAGAATCTAGAGGTAAGCACTCTAGAAGAGTTTTTCTCCATCATGGAGCTTCATGAGACGAGACTTGAATGCATAGTGGAGACTCAAGCACAAAGCCAAGGGGAGTAGCATTGGTAGCCGAAAAAGGGAAGAAGAAGAAGGAGATTGCGCCGTCTTCATCCGATGAAGATTCCTCTTCCTCTTCCATGATTGTCCCCTCTTGAACAAGAGCAAGGAGGAAAGGAGAAAGAAAGAAGAGAAGAAGAAGGGGAGCAAGAAAAAGGAAGAAGAAAGAAAAATAAAGGAAAAAGGGAAGGCCAAGGCACACAAGGCTACATGGGATGATCCATCCTCATCGGAGGAAGATCAAGCCTTCACAAGCCTTGCCCTAATGGAAATAGAAGACTTGGACTCCTCCTCCTCGGAAAAGGAAGAAACAAGTTCAAGTGAGGAGAGCTCAAGTGAAGGGGGAGCTTCATCTTCATCCTCATTGGAATCAGAGGAAGAAGATATGGAAAGTATGGTAAGAAATCTTCCTACTCAAGAAATTGTTTCTATGATTTCTAGTCTTACTAGAGATATATTTAGGAGTAAGAAGAAAAATAAATGCATGCATGATGATATTAGGAAATTAGAAGAAAAGAACAAATGCATGCAAAATGAAATTAAGACCCTAGAAGAAAAACTAGCAAATGCATGCTCACATGATGAATATATTTCTCTTAATGTTAATGATGCATGTATTGAAGAAAACAAGGCCTTAAGGGAAAAGGTAGATCATCTAACCAAGGCCCTAGAAAAATTTACCATAGGCTCCAATACTTTGAACATGTGTGAGCCAAAGGGCAAGTTTCAACAAGAAGGGCCTAGGTTATAAGGGGACCAAGAATGAAAAGGCCTACCATTGCCTAATTGCTAGGGGTCAAGCTAAAAATACAATGGTAGCTAGAAAATGGAACCCTAAGGAGTATTTAGTGAATCCTATTGGAAAGAATCTATATTGGGTTCCTAAATCCATCCTTAAGGGTTAGAGAGATCTAGGATAGTCAACCATAATTGGACTTTATTGATATCATATTATATGGTTGACTTAGGATGATGTGGATCATGAATTTTGATTTATAGTGTTGGGTGATGATAATGTGATCATAATATGGAATCGTGAATATTGTTTGATTTATGATCATGATATGTAATAATTGAAAATATTTGATCATGATTGATAATATGTGATTTTATGATCATGTTGGGTGTTTTAGGATATAGATACTTAACCTTGGTAGAATTGTATGAAAATTGATGGTTAAGTATAAATACCTTTAGGTTCATCTCACACTCACTATAGGCTAACTTGATTGAAAACATAGCATGGGTGAGATGTTAGGTTGATACAAATGACTCACTTATGATTATAACATTTTGATGAGTCATTATAGGTATCATGATAGCAATAATAGACCAATCATGGGGAAAACATATGTTTAATTCATAGACATATTGCCCAAAGATCATGGTTGGATATTTCAATTGTTTTAAAACCATTTCATGTTTTATATACTGCAAGTTCATGTTTTAAAATAATTCAAGGCAAAACTAGGCTTTCAAATTGATACAAAATTTAGTGTTTTTCAACACTTTTGAGTTTTTGCCTAAATTTCAAAAATAGAATGAATTTTCATGAAAAAAAAATATTTTTCACTAATAAAGGGACTTATGAGAAATATGTTCCCCAAATTTCATGATTTTTTGAATTTCCTAGAATTTTTAATGCATTTCTGAAATCGGGTTCCGAAATTATAAAATTTTGAAATCTAGGTGCCAGTCGACTGATGCCCGGATTCAGTTGACTGATGTACTGTGCACGAGCACAGTAAGCTATTTTTATCAGGTTTTACATTGATTTTGGTAATTTTCATCCCTAGACTTGATGTCATGCTTATATAACATATGCTAGATGTTTTTGATTGTGTTTAGGGGGAGAAATGGTGAGTTTATGTTAATCATGCTAGGGGGAGAATTGGCATGTCTTAAGGGGGAGTTGCATGTTTAAGGGGGAGTTTTTATACTCATGTTTACTTACATGCTTTCTTGCCTTATGTATTTAGTTGATTGTTTTATCTAACTTAAACGGATTGCCACACACCAAAAAGGGAGAGATTGTTGGGGCAATCAACCCATGAATGATGTGTTTTGATGTGTGTGGCAAAGGGTTTAAGTTAGGTTAATATGTTGTTTTGATATGTGTATTGAAGTCGTGCAGGACTTAGTAATTCACACATGGTTAGCTTGACAAAGCATTGGCAAGATCACCATCTCATGACTCGGTCCTTGAGTCGATGAAGGACGGCATTGCGAAGTCGTACGCTTGGTGCATACAAGGGACCGTTGGACGAGGAGCATTGGAGTGAAGCCAAAGGAAGTAGACTTCAGGACGAGACGCGAAGGATGGCATTGCAAAGTCGTGCGCTTAGTGCATCCGAGGGACGTGGTCAGATGAAGAGAACTTCAAGGCGAGGGACTCCAAGGGAAGATGAGAGTGAGCGATTGAAACCCGGGACGAGGTAACTCATAGGTGAACTTGGTCGAATGGCTAAGTCAAGTGTCGGATGCTCAACCAAAAGTTGGTTTGAGGTTTTACCCGACACCAGTCGACTGCTATAGGTAGAAGTCGACTGCTCCAAGTCGACTGAAGACTCGACTTGTGTTCGAGTCTAGTTTCTGGTCGAACAATCGAATGCCAAGGGTTGGCAGTCGACTGATCTCGCCACCAGTCGACTGCCAAGGGATGGCAGTCGACTGATGGGAAGGGTTTCAGGCATAAAAGTTTTGACAGTCGAGTGATCTCGTCAACCACTCGACTGTTGGCTCAATCAGTCGACTGATGGGAAGATCGATCGACTGATGTGGGAGCCATTGGTTGGAATCCAACGTGGAAGAAGTCGTTGCAAGGCAACAGCTACAGCAGCAGTCGACTTATGGCTGCATCAGTCGACTGCTAGGTTCACAATGGGAAGAATGGCTTCTTCTCTATAAGAAGGGGCCTTGGGTGACTTGGGATGGTTAATGCTTCATCTCTGAACATCCTCCCAAGTTCCTAAACATTTTCTTCCCTCTTTATTGCTATTATTTCAATCATATTGTAAAGAGGGAGATTCTTGTAAGAAAGGTTACCTCCACCTAGCTTTGTGCAAAGAAGAGACTAGTGAAATTGGTTTAGGCGTGATTCACCTAGAACAAATCGGGTCGTGGACTAGAGGCAAGGGTCGTGAACCACGTTACATGCCTTGTTAGCGTTTGTACTCTTTGCATTGTCTTAATTATTTTTTTTAGTTTTATTATTCCGTTGCACTAACTTTAATTGTAGACAATTAAGCGAACAAGTTCCATCGTCTACACGAAGAGGGCTATTCACCCCCCACTAGCTGGTCATCGATCCTCCAACAAGTGGTATCAGAGTCAAGGTTGCTTGTCACCGGACTCACCGCCGCAACAAGCACGACAACAAAGATGGTCGGCTCCAACATCCATCCACCTAAGTTCGAGGCTAAATTCGCATGGTGGAAGAACCGTATGGAGGTGTTTTTCGAAACGGATTTTGATATTATGTTAATCATGGAATCCAATTTCGATATACCTAAGGACGAAGAGGGTGAACCAATTGAGAAATCACGATGGACCAAGAAGCAAAGGGAGGAGCACCTTGCAAACTCAAAAGTGAAACACCACCTCTTCAATGTGCTCCCTCAACAAGAGATCAACCGGATTGGAGAGTGTGCAAGAGCCAAGGAGATGTGGGAAAAGCTTGTAGAACTTCATAAGGGCACCTCCGAGGCAAAACTTGCAAGACGGGATCTCCTCCACTCTCAATTGAACAACATCAAGTTAGAAATGGGAGAGAAGGTATTATCGTTGCATTGTCGATTTAAAGAAATCATTAATGGACTAACAAGTGTAGGAGGGAAGCTCTCAAATAGAGACATGATAATGAAGTCAATAGATGCCTTCCCCCGATCATCGAAGTGGAGCTCAATGATGGATTCATTTTATATCTCCAAGAATCTAGAGGTAAGCACTCTAGAAGAATTTTTCTCCACCATGGAGCTTTATGAGATGAGACTTGAATGCATAGTGGAAGACTCAAGCACAAAGCCAAGGGGAGTAGCATTGGTTGTCGAAAAAGAGAAGAAGAAGAAGGGACATTGGATAGGGTAAAGCATATGAGGCAGCCAAAGAAGTTGTATGGCTCAGGAACTTCTTGATAGACTTGGATGTGATTCTTGGTTTGTTCAGAACTACCACAATTTATCGTTATAATAGTGGTGCAGTTGCAAACTCGAAGGAACCACGAGCCCATAAGGCAAGTAAACACATAGAGCGCAAGTACCACCTAATACAAAAGATCATAAAGCGAGGAGAAGTTGTTGTCGCCAAGATTACAAAAGAGGATAACCTGGCAGATCATTTCACTAAGGCCCTTCCTGCGAGAGCTTTTGATAGGCATGTGGAGGGAATTGGAATCAAATGTATGGTACTTTGATGGCAGCATAGTCTTTTAGTATAAGTGGGAGATTGTTGGGATGTATATTGAAAGCCTAGTCTTTGTATGGACATCTTCATTTTAAAATAAGAATCACATGATCATTGTTTGCATTTTATATTTATTATATGTGTGCATATTATCTGATACTTGGGTGGCATGATGATCATAGAAGTTCTAGGGTTTTGAGTTGGCATTGGGCAGCAACATAAGAAGTTCTAGGGTTTGGCTTCTCTTGGGCGGCAACCTAAGGAGTGCTTCTTTTGGCCGGTGGCACAAGGAGGATTTGTAGAGCTTTTCCTTTCTCTTCTTCTCCATTGCCGGAGCCACCCTCTCCACCTCTCCCTTGTCTCTTGGCTAGTGGCAACAAGAGCCCTAGCTCTCTTGGCCGGCGCTCATTCATCTTCTCCCTCTCCTTAGGGTTGACAGACACCAAGGAATTGGTTTTTTGGTGGTCGGTGCCAGTAAGGAGAAGAAGGGAGAAGTATTCTTCCCTTTGTTTGGAGCGAGCAAGCAAGGGAAAAATGCGATCTAGGAGGCTTCAATTCTTGGAGGATCATTGCCCACACAATGTCCAAGAGGAGGATAGGTCATACAATAGAAGATCAAGAGGTAAACAAGAGGTATAATCTTGTTTGTTTTGATTATAGTTATTTTGTATTATGTATGTGGTTAATTTACTTGGACCCTGATGATGAACACAAAAACCAGCGATCTGTACATCATCTATTCCGCGGCTAATCGAGGAAAAGAGTAAGGTTGCTTGAACAATAAGTTTGTTCAAGCGATGACTCAAATCGAGAAGCAAGATGATGAATCAGTTTCTTGGGTAATCCATTTTCGTCCGGATTAATTTTTTTTAATCTGGGGACGCGAGATGGGATCGCCATGCACAAGCGACCGAGGCGAAGCGAGAAGCGATGCTTCGACCTTCAGTAGGAGCACTTTGGGAGCAATTAGAGATGATCTAAAAGGGTGAAACCCCCGTTCTTTTATAGTCCTCCAAGCCCTAGCTCGTTGAGATCCAGATCTGGGTCAAAGAGTCTCATCTCCCCAAGATAAGTGGAGCTTATCTTGACTTTCTTTGAGCTGGACAGTTTGAATGACAGTCCACTAATGGCCTTCATCAGTCGACTGATGCTAGCAGCAATCAGCTACCAATAGCCAACAGACGACTTCCAGCTTGGTTACTCCCCTACAGTTAAGAATTAGCACATAAATATGAGTAATGGATATTTTAATGGTTCCTTACCGTCTGATCTCGACGTAGACCTTCCCCGAAAAGTCTTAGTCAGATCGCCGCCTAAGTTCATCCCCATACAAGGGACACAACCTCACAACTACTCTGTACTCGTGCTTACCTCTGGTCCTTTCTGACTTGTCGCTTAGCTTCCGATCTTCGCCTAGGTTCCTCAACTCAATGAGGTTCTCCTAACGTCGCCCAACCACCATGGTTTCTTGACTCGAGATTCTCCAGGTATTGCTTGACCTTGGGCTTAGCTTAAACACTTCCTGCACACTTAACACAACTCATGAGATAACAATAAGAGCATAACTTTGAACTTTTTCCATAATCAAAATCTAGGTTCGATTATCTGGTGCCGCTGTACCAATAATCTCCCCCTTTTTGATCTATGGCAAACCAACTAAAAGTTAAGGGAATTTAAGCAAGAAATGAAGTAGTAATAACATAAGTAGTAAACATGTAGTACTATGAAATAAGTTTGAAGCTTGTAGTAAATAAGTAAGTGTGAACATAAGCAAGTTTGAGAAATACGTATGACTATCTTAGTATGAGTATGAGTAAGCTCTTTTTCAAACCCTCCCCCTCAAGGTTACCTCCCCCTTTATCTTGGGTGAGTGAAAAAGAAGCTTAGTGTTGGATCGAGAAGCGTCGCTAGAGGGGGGGTGAATAGCGAGCATAAAACTTTTTGTCTTTTCGTTCGATTAAACTTAAATGCAGCGGAAAGTAAAAGAACAAAAAATAAATAGATACTTTATTTTTAATTGGTTCACAACCCAGCGGTTGCTACTCCAAGGCCCCGCGATCCTTGACCGCGTACAAAGGGGCAATCCACTATAAAGTCTCCTCCTCGTTGGAGGTAGGAGACAACGATCACAAAAACCAAAGCACAAGGATGAGGCAACAAGCCTACCTCACCTCGTTACGATTAAAACCATGAATACAGTAAATGAAAACAATACTTGTTATTGACGAAGAGATTTTGAACTTGCCATTACATCAACATTACGACGTTTAGAGCTTTGGCGTTGCGGGAGCACTTTGAGAGCAAGATGGATGATCTTTGGGTTAGAGTCCTCCCCTCCTTTTATAGATTTTTGCCTTGGAATAAGTCTTGATAGAAATCCTCAACTTTTGGAACTGATCACGAGGTGGTACCTTATCTTATCGCGAAGTGGCCGCGTCAAACATTATCCATTTTGACCTAGCACAAAAGGTTGATTTGTCGCCATCACCAATCGATGCCTTCTATCCCGATCGATGCACATCGATCCGCCTAATGACCAATAAATGATTGCCGGCTGGCCACTTCCCTACAGTAAGAGGTTAGCATGGAAAATGATAAATATGATGGTTCCTTACCGTCCGATCTCGACCTAGACCTTCCACTGGAAGTCTTAGTCGGATCGTGGCCTACGGTCGTCCCCATACAGAGGACACAACCTTGCATCTCTCTTCGCACTCATGCTTACGTCTGGTCCTTTATGACCTGTCACTTTGCTTCCGGTCTTCCACCTAGGTTCTTTGACTCCCACGAAGTTCCCTCGGTGTCGCCCAACTACCACGATTTCCCGACTCGAGATTCTCCGGGTGTCGCGGACCTTCGGCTTAGCTTACCCATTTCTTGCACACTTAATTCAGCTCATGAGATAACAATATGACCTTAACTTTGGATCTTTGTCATAATCAAAATCTACGTTTGATTATCTAGTTCCCCTGCACCAACAATTAGCTCTCCTCCTTAACGTTTGGCCACTTAAAGAAAGTTTAAGTAAGTTAAGGTTTTAAAAAAAATAAACTTTTGATCCTTTAACTTTGTCCTCTCTTCTCCACTTAGAGAAAGTAAGTTAAATTTTAAAAAAAAACTTTTGATCCCTTAACTTTGGCCTTTCTTCTCCCCCTTTTACCATATATCGAAAATAAGTGGGGGTTTACACAAAAATTAGAAAACTATGTTTGTAAGTCCAAGCATGTCCCTTTACTTTTGAAAATAATAGTTTCAAAATAGACTCAACTAATAGCATGTTCAACTCTTTTTGACTTAATTGATATAAAATAATCAATAAGTCTTGATTAGAGTTGGTTAGTTTGAATAATTATACTCTATGATTCATATCGATGCACTTGATCTACATCTGGAATTAGGAGTAAGGTCCTAACATCTCACACCCATCTACGTGGCTCAATACACAAACACATTAATCCTATGTGTTGTGAGATGTGTTGGCTCCTTAAATTTATAGGTGCATGCTTTCTAAGGTAAACCCTAAGCTAGTTCCATATAGCATGAAAAATAAAGATAGAGTAAAAATAAGAGTTGAGTCCTACTCTATTATGCATATTCCTAATCTTCGTCTGAGTAGACTAAATTCTGCTTCGAATAAGGGTTTAGTGAAAATGTCTGCTAAGTTCGATTTAGACTCAACATATTCGAGTTGTATTGTTCCATTTGCTATGTGTTCTCGGACAAAATGGTGTTTAACCTCTATGTGTTTAGTCCTAGAGTGACAAATTGGGTTCTTAATTAGTTAAGTTAATGGAACTAATGTTGTCAATTAAAATTTTAGTATTATTAAAGTTTAATTGGAAGTATCGAAAAGTGTGCTTCATCCAAATGAGCTAAGCTAGACACACCCATCGCAACGTACTCGGTTTCGATGGCAAATAAGGTAACACAATATTGCTTTCTACTACACTAGCTAACTAGACTCGAGTCGAGGAGTTAGCAATACTCACTCGTGTTCTTCCTATCGAGTTTACTACCGGCATAATTCGAGTCGGAGTAGTCGATTAGTTCAAACTCATCTGACCTAGGGTACCAAATTCCTATGTTTAGTGTTCCTTTTAGGTACCTAAAAATACGTTTGACTAGCATTAGGTGAGACTCCTTAGCACAAGATTAAAATCTCACACACATACTCTCTCAGGTTGACGACGGATCCTATTAGATCTACGAAGAGGTTGGTCTACTTGAACATGTGTTTGCTCCACAACTCTTTGGGCAACAAATTCCTCATCCACAACACTTTGTGGTGCCTGTTCATTTTCCATCGAAGTCTTAGTGTTATCATCATCTTGAACTTCTTCAAGATGAATTTTACTCCCACTAGTATTTCTAGAAATAAATTCTCTTTCTAGAAAGACAGCATTTCTGGCAACAAACACCTTGCCAAGTGTGGGATTGTAAAAGTAATATCCCTTAGTTTCCTTGGGATATCCTACAAAATAACACTTATCTGATTTGGGTCCTAGTTTGTCTGAGACTTGACGTCTAACGTAAGCTTCACAACCCCAAATCTTTATAAAAGACATTTTGGGACTCTTCCCGGTCCATATCGTATATGGTGTCTTTTCTACGGCTTTTGATGGAACGCGATTAAGTGTGAAAGCGGCTGTCTCTAGAGCTAAACCCCAAAAGGAAGTAGGTAGATCAGTCTGGCTCATCATTGATCGTACCATATCTAATAGAGTACGATTTCTCCTCTCAGATACACCATTCCATTGTGGTGTTCCGTGGAGTGAGTTGGGATATTATCCCACACTCACCAGTGATCACGAAACTCTTGACTAAGGTATTCACCACCTCGATCCGATCAAGTAGCTTAATACGCTTACCAAGTTGGTTTTGTACTTCATTCTTGAATTCTTTGAACTTTTCAAAGGATTCGACTTATGTCTCATCAAATATAAGTAGCCAAATCTACTCATATCATCGTGAAAGTAATAAAGTACTTATAGCCTCCTCTGCTTCGACATTGAAAGGGCCACATACATCGGATGTATGAGTCCTAACAATCGCTCTCTCGCCATGTCCACTAAATGGAGTTTTAGTCATCTTTCCTAAAAGACAAGACTCGATACCTCATATGATTCAAAATCAAACGAGTCCAATAATCCATCTTTATGGAGTTGGGATATGCTTTTCATTTATGTGACCTAGGCGACATAAGGTTGCGAGATATGTCCGTTCAAATCATTCGATTTGAACCGTTTGGTATTTACGTTATAAATTGGGTTATCTAAATCTAGAACATAGAGACCATTCATAAGTGGTGCATTACAATAGAACATTTCATTTAAATAAATGGAACAACATTTGTCCTTTATTATAAAAGAAAAGTTTTTCTTGTCTAAACAAGATATAGAAATTATGTTCTTTGTTAATGCAGGTACATAGAAGCACTCCTCTAGTTCTAAGATAAGCCCGGCAAAGACAAAGAATATGTTCCTACAGCTACAGCAGCAACTTTTGCGCCATTGCCTACTCGTAGGTCCACTTCGCCCTTTGCCATTATTCTACTATTTCTCAGTCCCTGCACATTAGTACAAATGTGAGATGCACATCCGGTATCTAATACCCATGTAGAAGAAATAGATAGATTAACCTCTATAACATGTATACCTGAGGCAGAAGTCCCACTTCTCTTGTTCTTTACTTCCTCAAGGTAGACTTTGCAGTTCCGCTTCCAGTGTCCAGTCTTACCGCAATGGAAGCAGTCCCCTTCCTTAGGTACTTTACCTTTACCCTTTGAAGTGGATGAATTGGCCTTGCCTTTGGCTTGGGTCTTACCCTTGCCTTTGCGCTTACCTTTGTCCTTCTTGACCATTAGTACATTACTAACTTTCTGTAAGGGATCGGATGGCCGGCTAGAGGGGGGTGAATAGCCCTTTTCGTTTGGATGGCGGTATTTTGCTCGTCTACAAAATGTTAGCGCAAGCGGAATATACAAATATAAATAAAGACAAGCAAAATAGAAACAAGCAATACAAACACCGAGATATAACGTGGTTCACGGCTACGCCGCTAATCCACGGTCCGATTCGTCCACGGTGAATCACTCTGCCAAAACCAATCACTATCGGTCTCTCCTTTGCACAAAGCTAGGTGGAGGTAACCTTTACAACCAAGATCACTCTTCTTACAATAGGATTGAAGTAAAGACAAGTAAGAAGAGTTTAGAGCTTGTGGGGCACTAGGAAGATTGTTTGGAACTTAAGCATTAGCCTCTCAAAGGCTCACACCCTCTCTTTTTATAGAGAGAGCTAACTTCTTCCGCCATGCCGATCATTACTACAACGCCTCGAACACATCGGATGCCGACCGCTGTTGTCCAACGGAACTCTTGGCGATCATCGCTGGACCTCATCACCGATCATGCGCCCGTAGTCGATCGCCTTGGCCGGCTACGGCGGTTCTTGGCCAAACCCTATTGACCCGATCGGCTCGCCAGCCGATCATGCAATCTTGGCCGATGACCGCTAACGATGGCGATCACGCCACAAACCGGCGATCGATACTGAGCTACACTGATTAAGCGATCGCGCCATTCCATGGCAGCGATCGCGGTGTCGAAAACCCATCCGACACTTGGCCAAATGGCCAAGTTTCACCTAAGAGCTACCCTCCCGGGTTACAATCGCCACTCATTTCTCGAGTCCTTCGCCTTGAAGTTCTCTTCGTTCGGCCACGCCCCTCGGCGATCAGCACGGCTGCAATGCTCCTTCTCTTGCCTCGAAGTCTACTTCCTCCGGCTTCACTCCAAGCTTCTCGTCCGGCGGTCCCTCGGATGCTCCAAGCGCACGGCTTCCACAAAGCTATCCTTCACCGACTCAAGGCACGAGTCATGAGATGTGAAACTCGCCACGGCTCCATGTGCGAATTACTAAGTCCTGCACGACTTCAACGCACATATCAAATAAACATAACACACTAACTTAAACCCTTTGCCACACCATCAAAACCATATCACGGCAAGAGATTGCCCTAACAATCTCCCCCTTTTTGATGTGTGGCAATCCGTTTAAGTTAGGTAAAAACATTTGATATAAATTCTAAGGTAAGAAAAACATGTAAAGATAAACAGCATATACCACCATGCACTGCCCCCTTACTCCAGGAAATTCTCTATGCAAATGGTCTCCCCCTATCATCTATTGCTCCCCCTCCATATATTTCTCCCCCCTACATGTATTTCTCCCGCTCATGTGATTAACTTAAACATACTTCTTTCGCCCCCTTTGACACCATCAAAAAGATTAACACTATGTTTTAAGCTCCGGGCATGAAGTTTAATGGAGGGAAAAAAAATTTGTCAAGTTGATTTAAAAACTGTAGTATGCATCAAGTATATTTCTACCACTTGTAGGAGGTTTACAAACTGAATTCGCCTTCAATATTCTGATTTATAGCCACCATCAAATGCTATCGTATGGCGATCATTAGCTGAAGCCGAATTTCGATTTTGGATGAAATTCAAATGCATTAAATATTCGAGAAAATTCAAAATCATGAAATTCGAGGAACATATTTCTCTTAAGTATATTTATCAAGGAAAAAAGTTTTTCATGAAAAATCATTATATTTTACAAGATTTGCCAAAAATCCAAACACTTGAAAAAACACTAGTTTTTGAGCATGTTAGTATCCATTTTAACACCTAGTTTTGCATTCAATTGTTTCAAAACATGAATACATGTATTTTAAGGTAAGAAATTGTTTTGAAAACATTAGAAATATCCAATCATGATCTTTGGGCAATATGTCTATTAATTAAACATAAGCCTTCCCCATGATTGGTCTATTATTGATATTTTGATACTTTAAATGACCATCTAAATGCCATAGGCATTAGTGGACATTTGTATCATCCTAACATCTCACCCATGCTAAGTTTGCAATCAAGTTAGCCTATAGTGAGTGTGAGATGCATCCTAGGGGGGTATTTGTATATATATACTTAACCAATATATTCAAGCAATTCTATCATGGTTAAGTATCAACCTAACAACCTACATGATCATAATGACATATATCAATTAATTTCACATTATGATCATGAAATACATGTTTTCATCAAATTATAACCATGTATTAGGCATTATATGATGATAATAAATAAAGTATCACCTAAAGCATGATTTAAACCTATTTTTCATGATAATGTGCCCAATATCAAAATCATAAATCATGATTACACATATACATAGCAATTGCATTAATCATCATGATTTAAGCATTATTACCTTTTTATGGGCACGTTATCATCACCCAACACTATCTAAAAATGTTGTCCCGTCATCCTAAGTCAACCAAAATATGATATAGGTCAAGTTCATATGGTTGACTACCCTAGGGGTTTTCTAACCCTTAAGGATGGATTTTGGAACCCAAAATAGATTTTTACCTATGGGGTTCACTAGAAATTCCTTGGGGATCCATTTCTTAGCTATTACTTTGTTTTTGTCTTGTCCCTAGCTATTAGGCATCTATAGGCCTTCTCATTTTCTTCTCTTTATATCCTAGGACTTTCTTGTTAAAACTTGCCCTTTGGCTCCCTATGATCATATTCAAAGTGTTGGAGCCAATTGTGAATTTTCCTAGGGCTTTGGTTAAATAATCTACCTTTTCCCTTAATGCCCTATTTTCTTCTATGCATGCATCACTAACATCTAAGGGCACATAATTATCATGTGAGCATGCATCATCATGGCAAGAAGAAGTATCATTATTATTTAAGCATGCATTTTCTAGCTTATTTTCTAATGCCTTAATTTGATCTAGCATGCATTTATTTTTCTTCTTTGCTCTAAAAAAATCCCTAGTTAAACTAGAAATCATAGAAACTATTTTACTAGGAGAGGCTTTCGTTACCATAGTTTCCATGTCCTCTTCTTCTTCTTCGGATGATGAGGAGGATGATGATGTGGAGGAGGCTCCCCCTTCACTTGAGCTCTCTCCTTTTGTGCTTGATCCTTCATTTTCGGAGGAGGAGCAATCCAAATCGTCAAAGGCCATCAAGGCCAAATTGGCGACAAAGGCATTCTCCTCATCCGATGATGAGGAGGAGGATGAGGAAGGATCATCCCATGTCTTGGCCTTGAATGCTTTGGCCTTCCCTTTTTCTTTTGCCTTCTTCTCCTCTTCCTTCTTTTTCTTGCTCCCCTTTTTCTTCTTCTTTTCTTCTTTCTTTTTCCTCTCTTCCTTGCTTTTGTTTAGGAGAGGACAATTGTCCCTTATGTGTCCCTCTCCTTGGCAATTGTAGCATATCACCTTCCCCCTCGGTCTTCTATTCCTATCATTTGATTTATCAAATCTAAAATTCTTAAATACACGCCTCACCTTCCTTACCATGTAGGCTTCCTCGGTGCTATCCATGGAGGAGGAGGAGGCTTCATCATCGGAGGAGGAGGGGACTTCCATCTTCTTCTTCCCCTTGTTTGCCAACAATGCTACTCCTCTTGAGGGTTGAATTCTTGGCTCTTCTTGAATTCCTTCAAGCCTCGTTTCGTGGAGTTCCATCGTTGAGAAGAACTCCTCCAAGGTACTCACTTCTAGGTTCTTGGACATGTAGAAGGAGTCCACCATGGAGCTCCATTTTGAGGATCGGGGAAAAGCATCTATGGCTTTCATGAGCATGTCCCGGTTTGAAAGCCTTTCTCCTACACTTGTTAGCCCAATTAAAATTTCCTTAAACCTAGAATGTAGTGAGGTTACCTTTTCTCCCTTTTCTAGTTTTATATTAGATAGTTGGGAGCGGAGGAGATCTCTCCTTGCTAGCTTGGCCTCGGATGTGCCTTCATGGAGTTCTATAAGCTTCTCCCACATCTCCTTGGCGCTAGCACATTCTCCGATCCGGTTGATCTCTTGTTGAGGAAGCACATTGTAGAGATGGTGCTTGGCTTTGGAGTTTGCAAGGTGCTCCTCTCTTTGCTTCTTGGTCCACCTAGATTTCTCTATTGGCTTCCCCTCTTCATCCCTAGGCAAAATGAAACCGGATTCCATTGTAATCATTATATCAAAATCCGTTTCGAAAAATACCTCCATTCGCTTCTTCCACCAAGCGAATTCTCCTTCAAACTTCGGAGGATGGATGTTGGAGCCGGCCATTTTGATGTAGGGCTTGTTGCGGCGGTTAGTCCGGTGACAAGCAACCTCATACCGATACCACTTGTAAGGGAGCGGGAATAGCCCTTTTCGTTTGGATGGCGGTATTTTGCTCGTCTACAAAATGTTAGCATAAGCGGAATATACAAATAGAAATACAGACAAGCAAAATAGAAACAAGCAATCCAAACACCGAGATATAACGTGGTTCACGGCTACGCCGCTAATCCACGGTCCGATTCGTCCACGGTGAATCACTCCGCCAAAACCAATCACTATCGGTCTCTCCTTTGCACAAAGCTAGGTGGAGGTAACCTTTACAATCAAGATCACTCTTCTTACAAATAGGATTGAAGTAAAGACAAGTAAGAAGAGTTTAGAGCTTAATGGGGCACTAGGAAGATTGTTTGGAACTTAAGCATTAGCCTCTCAAAGGCTCACACCTCTCTTTTTATAGAGAGCTAACTTCTTCCGTTGGCGCCATCACATTCGCCATGGATCATTCGCTGCACTACAACGGCCTCGAACACGTCGGATGCCGATTGTTGTCCTCCGGAACTCTTGGCGATCACTGGACCTCACCGATCATTCTTGCCCCGATCGCCTTGATCGGCTCACGAGTTCTGGCTAAAACCCTATTGACGATCATTCTTGCCTTGATGATCGTTAGTCTTGGCAATCGATCGCTAAGCGTATGGCGATCGGCCGCGCCACAAACCGATCGGATCGTATACCGGTCGAGCTACACTCGACTCGATCATGCCATTCCATGGCAATCGATGTGGTGTCGAAAACCCATCCGACACTTGGCCAAATGGCCAAGTTTCACCTAAGAGCTACCCCTCCTGGGTTACAATCGCTCACTCTCATTTCTGAGTCCTTCGCCGGTTCTCTTCGTTCTCGGCCACGTCCCTCGGCAGCATCAGGCGCACGGCTCTGCAATGCTCCTTCGCGTCTCTTGCCTCGAAGTCTACTTCCTCCGGCTTCACTCCAAGCTTCTCGTCCGACGGTCCCTCGGATGCTCCAAGCGCACGGCTTCCGCAAAGCTATCCTTCACCGACTCAAGGCACGAGTCATGAGATGTGAAACTCGCCACGGCTCCATGTGCGAATTACTAAGTCCTGCACGACTTCAACGCACATATCAAATAAACATAACACACTAACTTAAACCCTTTGCCACACCATCAAAACCATATCACGGCAAGAGATTGCCCTAACACTTTCTTCTTGAGATTTGGTTCAGCAGTTCTCAACATGCTGAGAATCTCAGGCAAAGGTTTATCAATTTCATTCATGTTATAATTCATGACGAATTGATTGTATGCTTAAACAGCGATTGCGGGATAACATCGATTGCCAATTCTTGGCTCGATGGAAAACCTAGTCTTTCAAGGTTCTCAGCGTACCCAATCATTTTGAGTCGTGAGTTCCTACTGAGTGTTCCTTCTTGCATCTTGCATGCAAAAGAGCCTTAGACACTTCAAAGCGCTCGTGCCTAGCTTGTCCTTGATATAGTTGTTTCAAATGCTCAACCATATCATAGGCATCCATGTTCTCATGTTGCTATACGAAGCTCGGAGTTCATGGTGGCAAGCATAAGGCATGACACATCTAATCGTCATCTTGATGCTTCTTATAAGCATCCTTTTGGACAGTGGTAGTAGGGGCGGGTATTTCAGGTAGACTGCTCTAGGACATATAGTTTGCGTTCTTGCTTGAGGATAATCCTCAAGTTCCTATACCGATCAAGAAAGTTTGCTCCATTGAGCTTGTCCTTCTCAAGGGACGGATCGCAAGTTGAGGGGTGTGTCGTGTTAGATGACATGGTGATCTACAACATTAAAATGCAAAGTTAAGTATCATACCCAAATCATTTAATTAGGCCTTTAATTAAATGAGGCTCCCACTAAATTCTCATAGCTACTATTTAGCTATAAATTTATATGGGATAAAGATCCACATCATAATTAGTCTTGAGTTAGCTTTGGCTAATCGCCCAAGGCGTAGTATAATTAGGTAGGCAATCTTTTGCCAATTACATCTGATGTAACTCTTTAATAGCTTTGGTTAAGTTTTAGATTAGTTTAGTGTTTATTCCTAAACCGACTTCGGTGTGGCGAGAGCACAGGGCCTTCTTGGATATCGAACAAGCGACCACTTCTAAGACAAAGTGATGTTCAAAATCACACAAAACTAATGTTAACACTTATGTTCAAAGCTAATATATGCCTCTACTTTCTTAACCAATTAAGAAAACACTTAATTAAGTCTTAACCAAGGTTTGATAGCGGGACATCACGATTGTCCACTCGCACCCCTCAAGATAAAATGCATTGCTTTGCTTTGTGCAAACCCAATAACAAATGATCGAGGAAGTAGTGAGTACCAACTTTGGTAGGCATATCGTTTAGACTTATTAAGAAATAAACATGTATCATATACATATTAGCATACATTACATATAAGCTAAACTAATCATGCATCACATACAAGCTAAACTATCATGCATCACATACATATTAAACTAGCGTGTCATGGTTATGGCCCTTATTCTACAATCTTCTCAAGCCAATGAAAGATTGATTGGTCAACCCTAAGATAGCATCTTCTCCTAAGTGCTTCCTTTTGGTTGTCTTGTGTGTTGACTTCCTCCTTGTAACCTCATCTTCCAATGGACCCTCCATCCTTGTTTTGTACATTACAAAAGGAGAAATACTCGAGTTACATTCGAGTCTAAAACTAATTTTACAACAAGAATATTAGGAGAAAGGCACGCAGCCGTATTAAGAATTACAACACACAATCACAAACTTTTTTGGGACTAGGCCATAACCATGCACCATGTCATTTTAACTTTTAAAAGACATTGGATATTTTATTATGTTTGAAAATTTGCTAATGCAATTATCAACTCATAATAAAATTTATCCTACTTCTATATCACATATAAAATAGAGAAAACCTATTTTTATACGATCTTTCGCAAGTGGCTCTAATACCACTGTAGGGAAATCTCGTATGCCAAATGGCATATGGGCAACGGAAAATAGGATCCCTTCCAAGTGATCCATGCGAAAGCAAACTCATATAAAATAAATTTCTCTAAACCAAACCTATCTTATAGGAGAGGATTACCTTTGTTGCGTGCCCTTGTTAATCCCGCTTTTCCTTTCGGTTTGTTGGATCTTTAGCACGTTCAAGTGTCCGTGCCTCTATACGTATCCACACGAGCAAGCTCTTGTCTCACAAGAGAAACTAGAAGAGCTCTCCTTTACTTCTTGCTAGAGAAGTCCCTAAAGGAGAGGAATCTAGGGAAGAAGAGAAAGGAGGAAGAAGGCTACTCTTCTTGCTAGCCTACACAACCAAAGCTTCTACCAAGCTTCTCAAGCTCTCTCTCACAACCACACCACAATCACCATCCAAAAATGATACTTTGGCCGGCCACTCCATGGGGCCTTTTATAGGGTTGGCAAAACCCTTTCACCTCCTACAATTTAATGCAATCCATTGCATTGAGACCCCTTTTGTTTTGGCCGGCCACTTAAGGAGACAAAAACCATTTTGTCCCCTTCCACCTTATCTAGCTTAGGTGGATGCTTAGGTGGCATGCTTATGTGGCATGCTTATGTGGCATTCATGCATGTTGAATTAATCTTATTAATTCAATTAAGCTTATGTTATCATATTGAATTAATCTTATTAATTCAATTAAGCTTATGTTATCATATTGAATTAATCTTATTAAATCAATAAGGTAACATATTGAATTAATCTCATTAAATCAATTAGCTAAAATTCTCATTAAGCTTAAAGTCCAAAAACCATTTTGTACTTAAGCTTATTCCCAAATTATTCTAGTCAAACTAGAATACTCTAATTCCTCTAATTATCATGCTCTTTGTGTGTGACCCTATAGGCTCTAACGCTGGCGGTGGACCTAAACTCTTTTAGATACACAAGCAATGAGCGCATCTAGCAATACATCATTGCTACCTAAGTACGAGATAAGTCAAGATCCGACTAACCTTTCCGTGACTACTATAATATATGTCCTTCTATCCTTGATATCGATTGATCAATGAGGCATAGACCGTGTCATCCTCGATCAATCTATGTGTTTTGATCCCCGAGTAAACTAACTCAAACAAATGAGCTCAATATCTCATATTGACTCATTCGAGCATGGCCATGCGTTTAGTAGTTCTACTCAATCAAGGGGTCCACCGATATCACTCCCGTCATATGGAAGGGATAGATCCCATCTACATCACTCACATCCCTCCGCATAATTTGTTACATACCCAGTAATCGCCTTTATGTTCCACCCTGTTACGGGTGACGTTTGACGATACCAAAGTACATAACTCCTTATGTAGGGAACCGTAGTGACTTGTGTCTAAGGACTATTCATACCAATAGTCACATGAGAAAGTTTATGACACTCATATAACGATCCATGAAACTTTCTCATGGCGGGTCATTCGATATATTCTCCAATATATACCCATGTGTCAACTTGATATCATATATCCATGACTTGTGAGATCAAGTCATCAATTGACCTACATGCTAGTCTTTATGTATTAATATTGCCCTTGCATATTAATACTGACTAGAACATTTAGGAAAGTGTTCTCTACTCCTCATAATCAATTCGCAATTGATGTGATGTCGTAGATAAGAACCTACTTTTCTAGGCATTATTATATTTAAATTAGGCACAAGCAAGATGTAAATATAATAACCAATCCTTTGCCTTTATAGAATATGATACAAAATGTTCCCTATTCAACCATCACATGATTGGTTCTAGGGCTTTAACTAACAATCTCCCACTAGCACTAGTACCAATCACTATGATATCTAATACCTAGTGACCTAGTGTGACCATCATGCTTCCTCGTGCAAAGCCTTGGTCAATGGATCTGCGATGTTAGCTTCGGTACTGCATATCCTCACATCTCCTCTATCGATGATCTCTCGAATGAGATGGAAGCGCCGCAGGATGTGTTTGGTCCGCTGATGTGATCGAGGTTCCTTAGCCTGTGCAATAGCCCCATTGTTGTCACAATAGAGGTCTATTGGATCTGCAATGCTAGGAACTACCCCAAGTTCACTGATGAACTTGCGGAGCCAAACAGCCTCCTTTCACTTTGCATCGATCTTTGCAATATACTCCTGTTGTAGAATCAAAGAATCGTGTCCTCGCTTTGAACTCTTCCGCTCACACCACCATTCGTGCAAAACACGCACTCGATTGCGATTGCGATCTATAGTCATCCTTGTCTGTTTGGAAGCTTGCATCACTGTAACCCTTTACAGTTAGCTCCTCATTGCCTCCAAATATCAGGAAATATTCTTTCGTTCTTCGTAAGTACTTAAGAATATTTTTCACTGCTATCCAGTGACTTTCACCGATCTCGATCGGGTATCTACTCCATGCTCAAAGCATGAGACGCCGTGACGAGTACAAAGCATGGCGTACATGATAGACCCTATAGATGCATAAGGGATCTTATCCATGCGATCTCTCTCCTTAGAAGAGGGACATTGAGACTTCGAAAGACTCACACCATGTGATAAAGGCAGAAACCCTTTCTTAGAATTTTGCATAGCAAAATGATCTAGCACTTTATCAATGTATGTACTCTGACTTAGGCCAAGTAATCTTCTAGATCTATCTCTATAGATCTTGATGCCTAGAATATAGGCAGCTTCACCGAAGTCCTTCATCGAGAAACAATTCCCTAACCACATCTTCACAGACTGGAGTGAGGGAATATCATTTCCGATGAGAAGTATGTCATCTACATACAAGACAAGAAATACAATGTTCTACTATTTCTCTTGTAGACACAAGGCTCATCTTCATTCTTGATGAAACCAAACTCTTTGATTGCATCATCGAATCAAGATTCCAAATGAGAGGCTTGCTTTAGTCCATAAATGGACCTTTGCGGTTTGCATACCTTTCAGGATGCTTTGGATCTTCAAAACCCTCGAGGTTGTGTCATGTACACATCCTCGAGTAGCTTTCCATTTAGAAAAGCGATTTTGACATCCATCCGCCAGATCTCATAATCATGGTAGCTGCAATAGCAAGTATGATCGAATGGATTTAAGCATCGCAATCGGTGAAAAGGTTTCATCATAGTCAATACCATGAATTTGTTTGAATCTTTAGCCACCAATCTACCTTTATAGGTATGCTTATTACCATCCGTGTCAGTATTTACTTTAAAGACCCACTTACACCCAATGGGTTTTACCCCTTCAGGTGGATCAACCAAAGTCCATACTTGGTTAGTGTACATGGATTCCATTTCGGATCTCATGGCCTCTAGCCATTTCTCGGAATCTGGGCTCATCATAGCTTCTTGATAGGATGTAGGCTCATCAAGATCGACAAGCAATACTTCACCGTTGTCGCTAAGAGAAAAGAATATCTCTGTTGACGGATCCTATTAGATCTACGAAGAGGTTGGTCTACTTGAACATGTGTTTGCTCCACAACTCTTTGGGCAACAAATTCCTCATCCACAACACTTTGTGGTGCCTGTTCATTTTCCATCGAAGCCTTAGTGTTATCATCATCTTGAACTTCTTCAAGATGAATTTTACTCCCACTAGTATTTCTAGAAATAAATTCTCTTTCTAGAAAGACAGCATTTCTGGCAACAAACACCTTGCCAAGTGTGGGATTGTAAAAGTAATATCCCTTAGTTTCCTTGGGATATCCTACAAAATAACACTTATCTGATTTGGGTCCTAGTTTGTCTGAGACTTGACGTCTAACGTAAGCTTCACAACCCCAAATCTTTATAAAAGACATTTTGGGACTCTTCCGGTCCATCCATATGGTGGTGTCTTTTCTACTGACTTTTGATGGAACGCGATTAAGTGTTACTGTCTCTAGAGCTAAACCCCAAAAGGAAGTAGGTAGATCGATCGGCTCATCATTGATCGTACATATCTAATAGAGTACGATTTCTCCTTTCGGATACACCATTCCATTGTGGTGTTCTGTGGAGTGAGTTGGGATATTATCCCACACTCACCAGTGATCACGAAACTCTTGACTAAGGTATTCACCACCTCGATCCGATCAAGTAGCTTAACACGCTTACCAAGTTGGTTTTGTACTTCATTCTTGAATTCTTTGAACTTTTCAAAGGATTCGACTTATGTCTCATCAAATATAAGTAGCCAAATCTACTCATATCATCGGTGAAAGTAATAAAGTACTTATAGCCTCCTCGCGACATTGAAAGGGCCACATACATCAAGATGTATGTGAGTCCTAACAAACTGCTCTCTCGCCATGTCCACTAAATGGAGTTTTAGTCATCTTTCCTAAAAGACAAGACTCGCATACCTCATATGATTCAAAATCAAACGAGTCCAATAATCCATCTTTATGGAGTTGGGATATGCGTTTTTCATTTATGTGACCTAGGCGATAAGGTTGAGATATGTCAGTTCAAATCATTCGATTTGAACCGTTTGGTATTTACGTTATAAATTGGGTTATCTAAATCTAGAACATAGAGACCATTCATAAGTGGTGCATTACAATAGAACATTTCATTTAAATAAATGGAACAACATTTGTCCTTTATTATAAAAGAAAAGTTTTTCTTGTCTAAACAAGATACAGAGATTATGTTCTTTGTCAATGCAGGTACATAAAAGCACTCCTCTAGTTCTAAGATAAGCCCAGTGGGCAAAGACAAAGAATATGTTCCTACAGCTACAGCAGCAACTTTTGCGCCATTGCCTACTCGTAGGTCCACTTCGCCCTTTGCCATTATTCTACTATTTCTCAGTCCCTGCACATTAGTACAAATGTGAGATGCACATCCGGTATCTAATACCCATGTAGAAGAAATAGATAGATTAACCTCTATAACATGTATACCTGAGGCAGAAGTCCCACTTCTCTTGTTCTTTACTTCCTCAAGGTAGACTTTGCAGTTACGCTTCCAGTGTCCAGTCTTACCGCAATGGAAGCAGTCCCCTTCCTTAGGTACTTTACCTTTACCCTTTGAAGTGGATGAATTGGCCTTGCCTTTGGCTTGGGTCTTACCCTTGCCTTTGCGCTTACCTTTGTCCTTCTTGACCATTAGTACATTACTAACTTTCTTCTTGAGATTTGGTTCAGCAGTTCTCAACATGCTGAGAATCTCAGGCAAAGGTTTATCAATTTCATTCATGTTATAATTCATGACGAATTGATTGTATGCTTCCTAAGCGATTGCGGATAACATCGTTGCCAATTCTTGGCTCTGGAAAACCTAGTCTTTCAAGGTTCTCCAACGCATCAATCATTTTGAGTACGTGAGTTCCTACAGTGTTCCTTCTGCATCTTGCATGCAAAAAGAGCCTTAGACACTTCAAAACGCTCGTGCCTAGCTTGTCCTTGATATAGTTGTTTCAAATGCTCAACCATATCATAGGCATCCATGTTCTCATGTTGCTTCTGAAGCTCAGAGTTCATGGTGGCAAGCATAAGGCATGACACATCTAATGCGCCATCTTGATGCTTCTTATAAGCATCCTTTTCAAAGACGAACAGTGGCCGTATGGGCGGGTATTTCAGGGGTAGACTGCTCGAGGACATATAGTTTGCGTTCTTGCTGGAGGATAATCCTCAAGTTCCTATACCAGTCAAGAAAGTTTGCTCCATTGAGCTTGTCCTTCTCAAGGACATCGCAAGTTGGGGGTGTGTCGTGTTAGATGACATGGTGATCTACAACATTAAAATGCAAAGTTAAGTATCATACCTAAATCATTTAATTAGGCCTTTAATTAAATGAGGCTCCCACTAAATTCTCATAGCTACTATTTAGCTATAAATTTATATGGGATAAAGATCCACATCATAATTGCCTTGAGTTAGCTTTGGCTAATCGCCCAAGACGTAGTATAATTAGGTAGGCAATCTTTTGCCAATTACATCTGATGTAACTCTTTAATAGCTTTGGTTAAGTTTTAGATTAGTTTAGTGTTTATTCCTAAACCATTTCCGTGGCGAGAGCACAGGGCCTTCTTGGATATCGAGCAACGACCACTTCTAAGACAAAGTCATGTTCAAAATCACACAAAACTAATGTTAACACTTATGTTCAAAGCTAATATATGCCTCTACTTTCTTAACCAATTAAGAAAACACTTAATTAAGTCTTAACTAAGACTGATAGGGACATCACGATTGTCCACTCGCACTTCTCCAAGATAAAATGCATTGCTTTGCTTTGGCAAACCCAATAACAAATGATCGAGGAAGTAGTGAGTACCAACTTTGGTAGGCATATCGCTTAGACTTATTAAGAAATAAACATGTATCATATACATATTAGCATACATCACATATAAGCTAAACTAATCATGCATCACATACAAGCTAAACTAACATGCATCACATACATATTAAACTAACGTGTCATGGTTATGGCCCTTATTCTACAATCTTCTCAAGCCAATGAAAAGATTGATTGGTCAACCTAGGGATAGCATCTTCTCCTAAGTGCTTCCTTTTGGTTGTCTTGTGTGTTGACTTCCTCCTTGTAACCTCATCTTCCAATGGACCCTCCATCCTTGTTTTGTACATTACAAAAGGAGAAATACTCGAGTTACATTCGAGTCTAAAACTAATTTTACAACAAGAATATTAGGAGAAAGGCACACGCAGCCGTATTAAGAATTACAACACACAATCACAAACTTTTTGGGACTAGGCCATAACCATGCACCATGTCATTTTAACTTTTAAAGACATTGGATATTTTATTATGTTTGAAAATTTGCTAATGCAATTATCAACTCATAATAAAATTTATCCTACTTCTATATCACATATAAAATAGAGAAAACCTATTTTTATACGATCTTTCGCAAGTGGCTCTAATACCACTGTAGGGAAATCTCGTATGCCAAATGGCATATGCGCAACGGAAAATAGGATCCCTTCCAAGTGATCCATGCGAAAGCAAACTCGTATAAAATAAATTTCTCTAAACCAAACCTATCTTATAGGAGAGGATTACCTTTGTTGCGTGCCCTTGTTAATCCCGCTTTTTCTTTCGGTTTGTTGGATCTTTAGCACGTTCAAGTGTCCGTGCCTCTATACGTATCCACACGAGCAAGCTCTTGTCTCACAAGAGAAACTAGAAGAGCTCTCCTTTACTTCTTGCTAGAGAAGTCCCTAAAGGAGAGGAATCTAGGGAAGAAGAGAAAGGAGGAAGAAGGCTACTCTTCTTGCTAGCCTACACAACCAAAGCTTCTACCAAGCTTCTCAAGCTCTCTCTCACAACCACACCACAATCACCATCCAAAAATGATACTTTGGCCGGCCACTCCATGGGGCCTTTTATAGGGTTGGCAAAACCCTTTCACCTCCTACAATTTAATGCAATCCATTGCATTGAGACCCCTTTTGTTTTGGCCGGCCACTTAAGGAGACAAAAACCATTTTGTCCCCTTCCACCTTATCTAGCTTAGGTGGATGCTTAGGTGGCATGCTTATGTGGCATGCTTATGTGGCATTCATGCATGTTGAATTAATCTTATTAATTCAATTAAGCTTATGTTATCATATTGAATTAATCTTATTAATTCAATTAAGCTTATGTTATCATATTGAATTAATCTTATTAAATCAATAAGGTAACATATTGAATTAATCTCATTAAATCAATTAGCTAAAATTTTCATTAAGCTTAAAGTCCAAAAACCATTTTGTACTTAAGCTTATTCCCAAATTATTCTAGTCAAACTAGAATACTCTAATTCCTCTAATTATCATGCTCTTTGTGTGTGACCCTATAGGCTCTCATAACGTTGGCAGTGGACCTAAACTCTTTTAGATACACAAGCAATGAGCGGCATCTAGCAATACATCATTGCTACCCAAGTTACGAGATAAGTCAAGATCCGACTAACCTTTCCGTGACTACTATAATATATGACTGTGTCCTTCTATCCTTGATATCAGATTGATCAATGAGGCATAGACCGTGTCATCCTCGATCAATCTATGTGTTTCTTGATCCCTGAGTAAACTAACTCAAACAAATGAGCTCAATATCTCATATTGACTCATTCGAGCATGGCCATGCGTTTTAGTAGTTCTACTCAATCAAGGGGCCCACCGATATCACTCCCGTCATATGGAAGGGATAGATCCCATCTACATCACTCACATCCCTCCGCATAATTTGTTACATACCCAGTAATCGCCTTTATGGTCCACCCTGTTACGGGTGACGTTTGACGATACCAAAGTACATAACTCCTTATGTAGGGAACCGTAGTGACTTCAGGTCTAAGGACTATTCATACCAATAGTCACATGAGAAAGTTTATGACACTCATATAACGATCCATGAAACTTTCTCATGGCGGGTCAGTTCAGTATATATTCTCTAATATATAATATCATATATCCATGACTTGTGAGATCAAGTCATCAATTGACCTACATGCTAGTCTTTATGTATTAATATTGCCCTTGCATATTAATACTCGACTAGGAACATTTAGGAAAGTGTTCTCTACAGCCTCTCATAATCAATTCTGCCAATTGATGTGCTGTAGATAAGAACCTACTTTTCTAGGGCATTATTATATTTAAATTAGCTGGCACAAGCAAGATGTAAATATAATAACCAATCCTTTGCCTTTATAGAATATGATACAAAATGTTCCCTATTCAACCATCACATGATTGGTTCTAGGGCTTTAACTAACATGTTATCCTTCACGACTTGCCCTGAAGTCTGCTTCTTTTGGCTTCACTCCATATGCTCCTCATCCAGCGGTCCCTCAGATGCACCAAGCACACGGCTTCCGCAATGTCATCCTTCACTGACTCAAGGACGCGAGCCATGAGATGGTGAACTCGCCAATGCTTCATCAAGTCAATACATGTGTGATTCACTTAAGTCCTGCACAACTCTAACACACATATCAAATCACATAACAACCTAACTTAAACCCTTTGCCACACACATCAAAACCAAACCATACTTTGGTTGATTTCCCTAACATCAACTTGATTAAATTCTTTATCAACTAGCCTAGCTTTATTCCTAACAACATCTCCTTTATCATCAAGTTTGTTTCAAAATTCCCACCTTATTCCAATTATTGTTTTTCCCTTAGTTGGGGGTACTAATTCCCAAACTTCACTTCTAATAAATTGAGCTAACTCTTCTTGCATAGCTATAATCCAATCAGGATCAAGAAGAGCTTGTTCAATTGTTTTGGGTTCGATTTTTGAGATGAGTGAAATTTTGCTTAGGTTCCTAAAGGATGCTCTAGTTCAAACTCCAAAATTGGGATCACCTATTACTTGATCAATAGGATGATTTGCTTGTAACCTAGATTGATTTGGGTTAGGATCTACACTAGATTCATTTTGTGAGTTAGATTCGGGTCTAAAGTTAGAGTTAGGTTTAGGTTCAGGTATAGAGTTAGGTTCATTAATCACTTCTAATCCGGGTTTTGTAGTTTTGTTTTCTTCATCAAATATTACATTAATTGTTTCTTCTATTTTTAAGGTTTCATTATTTTACACTCTATATGCTTTACTAGTGATTGAGTAACCTAGAAAGGTTCCAGTACTAGTTTTAGAGGTGAATTTCCCTAAGTAATCTTTAGTGTTCAATATGTGCACCCTACAACCAAAGACCCTAAAATTCTTAATGTTTGGTAATTTTTCATAATAGATTTCATATGAAGTTTTAAGGTGTCTTCTAACTAGTAGGATCCTATTTTGAACATAGCAGACCATATTGACCGCTTTTGCCCAAAACCTATTAGGTAGGTTGTACTCATTTAACATGGTTCTAGTGGCTTCTTATAAGGTTCTATTTTTACGTTCGACTAGACCATTTTGTTAAGGGGTCCTAGGGCAGGAGAACTCATGGGGGTATCCGTTTTAGTTACAAAAGTCGGTGAACCTATGATTTTCGAATTCACCACCATGATCGCTTCTAATTCTTTTTATCTTAAGATTCTTTTCATTTTCTATTAATTTGCATAAGTTGGTGAGTTGTTCTAAGGTTTCACTCTTTTGTTTTAAAAACTTAACCCATGTGAACCTAGAGTAGTCATCGATTATAACTAGACAGTATTGGCTTCCGTTTAGTGACTTGGCTCCTTGAGAATCAAAGAGGTCTAAGTGTAGGAGCTCAAATACACTTTTGGTTCTTTCTTGGTTGGTTAGTTGATGTGAGGTCCTAGTTTTTTTTCCTTGTTGACAAGTATTACCAATTTTATTTTCCAAGTTATTAAAGTTGGGTAGACCTCTAACTAAGTCACTCTGACTCATTTTGTATACGAGTTTTGGGTGAGAGTGGCTGAGTCATCGGTGCCACAACCAAGATTCCTCTTGCTATGTCATTAGACACTTGGTTGGGGAGTTGGGTAAATTGATTGTATAAATGTTACTATTTCTAGTTCCCTTAAGTATAGTTTTTGAAGTATCATTATTTTTAATTAGGCATTCATTTTGTAAAAAGATGACCTTATAGTTATTATCACACAATTGACTAACACTAAGTAGATTAAATTTGAAATGATCAGCTAAAAGTACATTACAAATTATAAAGTTCGAGTTTAGCTCAATATCACCTGAACCGATGATTTTGAGCTTTCCGTTGTTTTTGAATGCTACAGACCCTTGACTTTTGAATCTGAGCTTCAAAAACTTTAGTCGGACTCCGGTCATGTGTCGGGAGCACCCACTGTCCAACATCCATTGATTCTACACATATAGTAGTTGGATCGGATATTGGAATTTTAAGAGTTGGTTGAAACTTTTTAATCCTAGGAGTCATCTCACCCTTTTCTACATGATCAAACATATTCACCTTATATGTTTTGTGAGATGACTTCAATTTTACTTGATTAAGTTTAGTGATTTGAAGATAATCAACCTTGGGTTATATTCGGATTTAACCCTTAGATCGTTAAGTAAACTTTTCGAAAGACTAGCTTCCAGGTCGTGGCGAGGTACAAAGGCCTTCTTTGATCGGAACAACGACCACTTCCTTAGACAAAGCTAATTTCAAGAAAATGTTTACTTAAGTCACTTAGAGTCACTTCCTGGTCTAACTAGTTTAGGATGTGGCGAGGTAGCTTCAGCTAGTTCAACTTAGTTGAGTGCACCAAGCTAGATACGCCTTATCTAACTCAGACACACAAGACTTCATTTTCCTTATGTACTATCATCTCACCGCATTCTGATATTATATTATCAAGGTTGACTAACTATTAATCCTATCTAGCCGTTCTAAAAATTAATACAAAAATTTAACTAAGCATGCAGAATCAAATCAAGAAGTAAAGCAAACAAGTTTAGTACTAGCTCCTCCTGGACCATTGAACCGATTCAGTCTTTCCACGTAGTGGATTTGGTCCTTGAGAATTCAATGCTTGGAGGATCCTAATTGAGAATTCAAAATGGTCTTAGGGACCCATGTTGGTGCAATCGACCCAGGTCACGATTGACCAGACTCGAGTTTGACTCGAGTGATATTTAGATGTTTGACATAAAGGTTTGACATTGATGCCTGATAATGTTTTGGGGAGATTGTTGGAGAAATTGACCCGGGTCATGATTGACCGAACTCGAGTTTGACTCGAGGGGGATTTTGATGGTTGACTAGAGTTGACCATGTCATGGAAAGTCCAAGTCTTGAGTACTTGGCATGTAAAGTCCAAGCATGGGTCTTGGCAAGGAAAAGTCCAAGCAAAGGTCATGGCATGGAAAGTCCAACATGGTTTGGCAAGGGAAAGTCCAAGCCAGAGTCTTGGCATTTGAGAAGTCCAAGGGGTTTGATATTGGCGGCGTAAAGTCCAAGCGGGAGTCTTAGCAGCATAAGTCAAATGGTTGGCGGCATAAAGTCCAAGCAGAGTCTTAGCAGCGTAAGTCCAATGTGCCTTAGCGGCGTAGACACCGTTAGCATGACATAGCCGATGGAAGCACCTGAAGGCTAGCGTATGGGTGAACAAGTCATGGATGACTTGGAGGGATCCGATAGGCCTGAGGCTGACGGAGGTGGCTAGAAGGCTTAGGTATAGGATACGGGTGGTCTAGCAAGTATGGGGGCACCATAATTGGGTTAAACCTCATGTTTGAGGTTAAAACCTCATGTTTGAGGTGTATCAATCGACTGAGACCTTTGGGCAGTCGACTGGAGTGAGTCAACTAGGGTTTGACTACGGAGAGTGCCCCAATGATCACTAGAGGTGAGCAGCGATCATTGGTGAGCTCGATCGATCGGTCGATCAAGGTGATCAATCGACCGGTGCTCAATATTTTGAGCATGTACGGAATGTCGGACTCATTCAGGGTTAGCGATGGTGAAGGATCGATCAGTCGACTGATGTCCTATCCGTTGGATTTTTCTAGCATGGATTACACCGTTGTCTCACAACAACAGTGTCATCAGTCGACTGATGGTCGTGATCAGTTGACTGATAGGCGATTTCCAGCCCAGGCAACAGCTTTAAATGGATCTTGTGGAGGAGCTTTGGAGTAGCGATTTCTTTAGCTTTGTTGAGGCGATTTGCTGGTGCAAATCAGGGTCTTCAACTATGATTCAAGAAATTAAAGATCAAACAACCAAAGTGCTATTGTAAAGTGTTTTTCTTTACTTGCATTGTATTTCATACTTGTATTAGCTTGTATCTTTCGTATTACTTAGTATAATCACTTGTAAGAGGTTTCTCCACCTCCGGATTGTTCCGAGAAGGAGTTATTTGTGATTAGTAGTTGCGTGTGCATCACTAGAGCTCGATCCATGGAGTAGGAACCATTCGGTTCCGAACCATTCGCTGCGCTAACATGACTTGTAGAGACAAATGCAATTGAATTCTATCAAGCAATGAGAATGCTATTCACCCCCCTCTAGCGGTCAACGAATTCTCTACAATTGGTATCAGAGCTAGGAGCTCTTCTACAGATTAACACCCATGAGCAAACCGCTAGCGATGAAGATGGAGTTTGAAGAACAACTAGGTTGGGACATCAACACACCGGTGCCTTACACCTTCTATGGACAAGGAGGGTTTAGGCAATGGAAGGCAAGAATTGAAGACTTCCTAATGATGAGGGACTTCGAAGAATGGTCCATTTTGATGGAGGTATTTAGCTATCCAAAAGGACCAAAGGGAGGATTCCTCAAGAAAAAGATATGGAGTGAGGAGCAACTCTAACAATTTGAGAAAAATAAGAAGGTAATCAAATTTATTTTTGATTTGATTCCTAATGACATCTTGTGTAGCCTAGGGGATTACATAGAATCCAAGGAGCTTTGGAGCGATTTGGCCAAGCTCCATGAGAATCCTCAACCGATCCAAGAGCCCGAAGAAGAAGAACCTTCATCCTCACAAGCAAGTGAGGATTCGGAAGTTGAGGAGGAGTCAACTTTCGAATCGGTGGAAGAAGAGGTGGAAGAAGCCTCCACCTCCAGGATTGAGGGGAGGAGATTAGGGCATCCTCAACATCGGATCAACAAGAAGAACCATCTACATCCGATCGAGAGGAAGAGCAACCTCAAGAGGCTTCCACCACGGATCTAGGTAACTCGAGCATGTTAATTAAAAGTAAAAACCATATAATATATTTTGAGTGTAGGGAATGTGGGCATTACAAGAGTAAGTGTCCAAAGAAGGTCAAGAAGCCTCCACCGGCACCAAAGGTAAAGGATGTCGGTCCCCCAACAATCAAAAGCAAAGAGCAAGTGATTTGTTTCAAATGTGGACTACCGGGGCATTACCGGAGTCAATGCCCAAGGGGGCAAAAAAAGGCTAAAAAAGGGAGCATCACATGTAGGGGGAGCTAAGGCTAACCCTAAGGTACATTTTAGTAATGCTTCTTCTAATCTAAATGTCAAAAAGCATGCTTGGAATAATATTAACAATCTTGCTATTGTTCATAAGGAGCATGCTATTAGAAATAAATACTTTTGCTTAGGTGCTAAGAGCATCAACCTTAGGAATAAGGAGAAATTTGGGACTAACGTCCCTAAAAATATTCTACCTAAGGCAAGTATCAGGAAAATTGAAGATCATCTAGGCTTTACTTCAAAAAAATCTAGACATATGCCTAGAATGAACAAATCAAGTCAAAGAAATAATGGGCCCACCAAAATCAAAAAATTAGAGTTGGAAAACCAAGCCTTGAGGTCAAGGCTTGAGAAGTTGGAAAAGACCCTTGCAAAAATGACAAACTCATTTAAGAAGTCAAATGGTCAAAACCTAGGGTGTAAGAGGCAAGAGCCATCTAGGAGGCAAGGTTTGGGTCACAAACCTAAGCCTAAGGTGACTTATCATAGTGTTCCATTTGATTATGGAACTAAACCTAGGTCTAGGAGAGCCAAGGTCAATAGGGAAGTCATCCCTAAGGTTGACCAAGGTGGTGCCTAGTGGCTAGGGTTTCGAAGAAACCTAGGGTGGCCACTATGAAGGTTACAAGAAGAGTTACCCCTAGAGTTAACCATGGCAAGACTCAAATGACCAAGGCTAACAAGCCTAGAAGGGTCATTAGGAAGGTATCTAGGGAGGTCATCCCTAAGGAATACCTAGTAAACCCTAGGAGCTCAAATAGGTTTTGGGTTCCTAAGAGCATGATTGATTCACGCTAAATGGGTTTAGGTGTGTCAACTTTAAATGGATGGGTAGTTAACCTAACCATGGTAAAGGTGGCACTTTAGGATACTTTCAAGGTTATGGATACCTTGGAAATAGATTTGATCTATAATCCTAAAAGATTTTAGGATGTGCCAATATATTTTTGGAATTATGAAAAATCAATTAAATTGGCACAATTTAGGTTTAGAGGTCATAGTGTGTCATTTTGGGTTTTTGGCACTCTAGGGAGAAAAGTGATAATATGGCAAAATATACTTAATTATATCAAATGGAAATAAATATTAAAATTTAGGTATTATTATTATACCTATATATTTTATTTATCATGCCTTGATTGCCATATAACATGCCATGACATCATATTTATTTTTAACCATTTAAAATGTCATGATCATGTTTAGGATTAAGGTTTAATGTCATGTGTTTTTAGATTATATCATATGTCATGACATCATGATCATTTGCCATACTTAATTATGTTATCATTTATTCCATGATAATTCATGCATTTAATTTGATTAAAATTGATTTAAGGATAATGGCATGACTTGGAGTCCCATTTATAAGGGAATCAAGTAGTGTTGTCTTAGAAAATGCATGAGACCCTAGATTAGGAGAACAAAACCCATATCTCACTTCACATTGACTTGTATGTGTTTTCATACACCCTAGATACATGTGAGATGCTAGGATATGAGTTAAGTTTAAGGTGCATAGTTTTTGCATCTAGATGAACTAAAACTCATCTTATCGTAATGTGGATTATTGGAAAAGCTTGTGTACAAGTCATGTACATTAAGCCCAAGGAATATGATCTAATATAGGCTTTTAAAAACATTTTAAAAATATTTTGGAAAACCTTGGTGAAGTCTATCTTTTGATAGCAATCACCATTGATGAAGTTGATACAAAGTGAGCTAAAACATTGAAGTTTTTCTTCACTTTTGAACTTTGTATCAATTTTGATATTTTATGGGTAAAATATTTTTCTAACATTTTTCACCCATTGTAGTGGTCATAAGTATTATACATATAAAATTTCATGATTTTTTGAATTACGTATAATTATTTATGAATTTTTGAAACTCGTCTCTAATAACTGAAATTATGATTTTTAAGTTATCAATGATCGCTTAGTGGCGATCATTGCTGATCACGATTAATGATCGATTTCGAAAAACAAGATTGTTTAGTCCATTTTCATCTACGGTAAAGTTTCCTAACCACTTCTAACCCTAGGATATGCTTTGGGAAACATTATAAAGGGTGAAAATCCATTGGATATGGATTAGGAGAGTTGTTAGGATGATGTATCAAATTTAAGGTATAGGAAATTTCAATGTTGAACTTTAGACCTTATTTTTGATGGTTTAGAGTTCCTATTGGCTTAGGGACTTTCCAAGGACATTATTGGTGCAATGGTCAAGGGGGAGCAAACCTTTAGGGGGAGGTATCTATCATGGGATGATGGATGGTATTTTTCCTCTTGAGGGAGAAAATGGAATTTTTGAGATACCCAATTTGGAAATTGGGGGAGTGTATAGGATTGCCTCTCTTGAGTGATATGGGACTTATCACTAGGAAGATTGTAGGCATCCTAGGTATTTTTGAACCAAGAGGGAGATTGTAAGATCTCATTGGGACATGAGACATTGACCTCCTTGGAGAGAACCTTTTTGATGTATGTCAAAAAGGGGGAGAAAGTGAAATTACCAATTTGGGATAATTGGTAAGGGAATTTAAGTTAGTGTTCTAACTCAAAGGTATGTGTTTTTATCAAACATCAAAAAAAGGGAGATTGTTGGTGTAATCGGCCCATGTCACGATTGACCGGACTCGAGTTTGACTCGAGCGATGTTTTGATGTTTGACATGAAAGTTTGACATTGATGTCTGATAATATTTTGGGGAGATTGTTGGAGCAATCGATTCGGGTCATGATTGATCGGACTCAAGTTTGACTCAAGAGGGATTTTGATAGTTGACTGGAGTTGACCATGTCATGGAAAGTCCAAGTCTTGAGTACTTGGCATGTAAAGTTCAAGCATGGGTCTTGGTAAGGAAAAGTCCAAGCATGGGTCTTGGCATGGAAAGTCCAACATAGGTTGGCAAGGGAAAGTCCAAGCTGGAGTCTTGGCATTTGAGAAGTCCAAGGGGTTTGATATTAGCGGCGTAAAGTCCAAGCGGGAGTCTTGGCAGCATAAGTCAAATGGTTGGCGGCGTAAAGTCCAAGCGGAGTCTTGGAAGTGTAAGTCCAATGTGCCTTGGCGGTGTAGACATCGTTAGCATGACATAGCCGATAGAAGCACCTGAAGGCTAGCATATGGGTGAACAAGTCATGGATGACTTGGAGGGATCCGATAGGCATGAGGCTGATGGAGGTGGCTAGAAGGCTTAGGTCTAGGCTACGGGTGGTCTAGCAAGTATGGGGGCACCATACTTGGGTTAAACCTCATGTTTGAGGTGTATCAGTCGACTAGGACCTATGGGCAATCGACTAGAGTGAGTCAACTAGGGTTTGACTATGGGGAGTGCCCTAGCAGTCGACTGCTGGCTCGATTAGTCAACTAATCAAGGTGATCAGTTGACTGTTGCTTGATATTTTGGGCACAGAATGGAGTCAGACTTGACTGTTGGGGTTAGCAGTCGAGTGAAGGATCGATCAGTCGATGATGGACATGATCAGTCGACTGATGTCCTATCCGTTGAATTTTTCCAACATGAATTACACCATTGTCTCACAACAATAGTGTCATCAGTCGACTGATGATCCCGATCAAACGATTGATAGGCGGTTTCCAGCCCAGGAGGTAGCTTTAAATAGAGCTTATGAAGGAGGTTTGGAGCAGCTATTTCTTGAGCATTGTTGAGGTGATTTGCTAGTGCAAATCAGGGTCTTCAACCATGATTCAAGCAATCGAAGATTAAGCAACCAAAGTGCTATTGTAAAGTGTTTTTCTTTACTTGCATTGTATTTCATACTTGTATTAGCTTGTATCTTTCGTATTACTTAGTGTAATCATTGTACGAGGTTTCTCCACCTCCGAATTGTTCCGAGAAAGAGTTATTTGTGATTAGTGGTTGCATGTGCATCACTAGAGCTCTTTAGAGCTCGATCCGTGGAGTAGAAAAAATTCGGTTCCGAACCACATTACATACTTGTGTATTGGTGTATTTGTGTTTGTCATATTTCGTTATTGCTTTATTTCCGCTGCGCTAACATGACTTGTAGAGGCAAATGCAATTGAATTCCATCGAGCAACGAAAATGCTATTCACCCCCCCCCCCCTCTAGCGGTCAACGAATCCTCTACAACCCATTCTTGACCTTTTAGTTTATTTCGATTTACAATTGGCATGTATGATTTGTTCATTGTGGTTGATCTAAATTCGAGTCTGGCCTTATTGTACATGACCCTTTGTGATCCAAGTAGAAGGTCAAGACCCTTGGACCCCAAAGTAAACCTTTCCAATGATTTCCTAAGGTCTTTTACTTGTCCTTTCAACAGGGAGTTCTCTTCTTTAAGTTCTTCAACTCGAGTTGAGTTCTCCTCTCAAACTTGACTAGTCAAAGAGGTTAGGGAGACCTCATGTTTAAGGAGTTTAACCTCCTCAACTAAGGTCTCGACCTTGGACTCGGGCTTAGCTAATTTCTTAGTTAAATACTTAATTGCATTATAAAGAGTATCAATTAACGACCGACTTACCTTGATTTAATCTCTTGAACCGAATATGGATCGGTGGCTTTTCTTGAATTGGAGTTTATTGTCGGATCCGGAGTCGGACTCGGTCTCAGACTCATAGCTCATTTCAAGTCCGAATTCATCTTCGGGCTCGGTCGGCTTGTCCATGAATGCAAGGTTGTTGAGCTCATATTCTTCCTCCAATGACTCCTCCCAAGTTGCATTGACCACCTTCTTGGTTTGTAATAGTTTATTCTTTAGTCTCGGGCACTCTGATTTGATGTGACCCCTCTTGTTGCACTCGTAGTATTTATAATTGGAACTTTGCTCGGGTCTCTTTTCCTTGGATTGCTTGATGGGTCGTCTTCTACTATTGATCATCTTCCGAACTAGATTCACTAGTTTGGTCTCCATCTCGTCGTTCTCCTCTGATTCATACTCCTCTTCTTCTTCTTCAGGAGGTGGTTTGCTCTTCGCCTTCTTCTTTCAACCTACAACTGAGGCAATACCTTTCTCGACTGGGGCCGAGTTAGATTGTTCATGTAGCTCAAATTCAAGGAAAAGTTCATCTAATCTAATCTTAGATAAATCTCTAGATACCTTGTAGGCATCAACCATGGATGCCCACAAGGTGTTCCTAGGAAAAGCATTAAGAACGTACTTGATTACATCTCGATTCTCGACTTTTTGTCCGACGAGTGGAGGTCATTCATAATGTTCTGGATCCTCACGTGAAGTTGCGTAGCGGTCTCATGATCCTGCATTTTCAAATTGAACAATTTATTTAATAATAAATCTCACTTACATACCTTCGTGTTGGTCGTTGCTTTGTGTAGCTCAATGAGCTTGTTTCATAAGTCCTTCGCGCTTATGAATGGTCCGACCTGGTTGAGTTCCTCTTTGGAGAGCTTGCATTGTAGGATTTGTGTAGCCTTGGCATTGGCCTCCACTTGACGCTTCATAGCGTTCGTCCACTTGTCGCAATCTAAGAACTCGTCGCCTTCATTGGTAGGTAGTAAGAATCCGGTTTGGATGACGATCCACATCTTAACATGGGTTTTTAAATAGCACTCCATCTGACCCTTCCAGTAATGGAAGTCATCTCCGTTATAAAACGGATGTCGAGTGGTGCTAAACCCTTCGAGATGGGCCATTAAGACTAAACCTTGCACACAAAGAAACAAAGGACATGAAAATTGCCAAGACTTTTGGTCTTGGATTAGTAGTGCGGGAAAAACAATAACGAAAAGCTTTAAAAAAATACGAAAAGAAAACCAAAAGTGCTAGATTGGTGGTTTCACCAAATCATAGCGACCCGCTCTGATACGAATTGTTGGATCGGAGAGAATCGCTAGAGGGGGTGAATAGTGATAGAAAACTTTTCTTTTCGATTCGATTTGAATAGCACAGCGAAATAATAAAAGATAAAACAAAAGTAAGGAGGCACTTTGTTTTTACTTGGTTCACAACCAAAAGGTTGCTACTCCAAAGCCCTGTGATCCTAGACTATGTACGAAGTGGCAATTCACTAAAGATCTCCTCCTCGTTGGAGGTAGGAGACAACGAATACAAGGAAAACAAGATCGAGGAAGAGGTACAATCCCACCTTTCCTCTTTACGATAAAAAGCTCGATTACAATTAATAAATGTAAAGTAAATACAACTAAATGAAAATCACCAACTCGAAGATCCAGATTTTAGGCGTATCGTCGGTGTTACGGCGGCGGTGTATTATCGTTTGAAGGCGTGGTGTTGTCGGAGCACTTTGGGAGTGATTAGAGATGATCCAAAATGGTGAAACCCCCCTTCTTTTATAGCCCTCCAAGCCCTTGCTCGTTGAGATCCAGATCTGGGTCAAAGAGCCTCATCTCCCTAAGATAAGTGGAGCTTATCTTGACTTTCTTCGAGCTGGATAGTTTGAATGGCAGTCCACTGATGGCCTTTATCAGTCTACTGATGCTAGCAGCAATCGACTACCAATAGCCAGCAGTCGACTATCAGCTTGGTTACTCCACTACAGTAAAGAATTAGCATAGAAATATGAGTAATGGATACTTTGACAGTTCCTTACCTTCTGATCTTGACCTAGACCTTCCCTGAGAAATCTTAGCCGGATTGTCGCCTAAGTTCGTCCCCATACAAGGGACACAGCCTCACCACTACTCCGCACTCGTGCTTACCTCTGGTCCTTTCTGACTTGTCGCTTAGCTTCCAGACTCCGCCTAGGTTCCTCGACTCCACGAAGGTTCTCCTGGCGTCGCCCGACCACCATGGTTTCTCGACTCGAGATTCTCCGAATGTCTCTTGACCTTGGGCTTAGCTTAAACACTCCCTGCACACTTAACACAGCTCATGAGATAACAATAAGAGCTTAACTTTGAACCTTTGTCATAATCAAAACCTAGGTTCGATTATCTGGTGCCATTGCACCAACAATTCTGTGGTCTAACAGTCGACTGCTAGGGTTTAGCAATCGACTGTTCTAAGTGGACACGAGCACAAAAGCTTCGGTAGTCGACTGATCAGTCGACTGTCAGGTGATAATAGTATTTTGTCACGGTACCATTATAAATTAATTACCAAACCCTTTCTATGCTAATATAGCATAGTGAATGGCCCGGATCATTTTCCAACGAGTGTAATCGAGAGAACAGTAATCTTAGGATCGCTTATTATTGCTTTAGGATTTCTATTTTAAATGGGAGTTTGGAATTTAAAAGACTAATCCTACTAAATGAAAGACAATATAAGTAATCAAATTCTAATCTATGATTGCGATGAAATTAAAGGAAACTTAAACTAGCAATCAAACAAGAGCATTTAAAAACATAAAGAAAGTACAGGAATTTACACAACAATTGAAATGCATAATAACATGAGAGTAAAGCAAAACATGAAATTAAATCTAACCTAACTAACTACAATATAATTACTCAAAGAAACATTTCATTGAACACTGAATAGGCATGAAACAAAGTAAATCGAGTAGGTGCAATCTAAACGTGGAAGATCGAATCTATTATAATCATTCAACACAAACTAAACGACCAAACAATCAAAACACATTGGAAGGCTTGCGGAGCTTGTTGTTCGAATCAATCCAAGGCTATAGAGAAGCTGTCAGAACTAAAATAGAAGCTAACCGGAGCTGTGGAAGTGTTGGCCGGAACTATGATGGAGTTGCGATGAAGCTACCGAAGATTTGATGGAGACATTGCATGAAGAAGAAGATGATGGAGGCGTTGGAAAGGATGGGGCTACCGATGATAGTGGAGGTAATGGAGGAAACCACCGTCGGCCTTAGCGGAGGAAGTGGACGGCCGGCGGTGCTTGGGCGTGAGGAGTCAGCAGAGCTCAATGGAAGGAGATCGCATGTGTCGCGTCATGTGAAGAAGAGGAGCTCCCCTGGAAGAAGAGAAATCAGACTATTTCACCCTAAATTCTAGATCTGATTTGACAGCCAGAATCGCTCTGAACTCTAATGAATGGATTTTATCCATCTAAATGGATGGTCATGATCGGTCTGATCCAGATGAAAGGCCAGGATGTCTAGATCTAAGTGTATGGATCGGATCGCTCCAGATCTGGATAGATGTCTCTGAATCAAGCCGCTATCATCGGACGATCAATATTACTCAAATCTGATCTCTTGATTGAATTTCCTTCGATCTTGATGAAGGGCTCAAATTAAATCAGCTTGAAATGTCCATTATGACCCTAGATGAAACCATATTTGATCCAACTTAAGCCTAGTCCATTGGCTAATCTCGATCTCCTACAAACAAGAGATAAAATTTACATATAAGTCCAAAATTTAAGAGAATTTACAATAAAGTCCAAAATGAATCCAACTCATAAAACATATTAATAATAGATAATTAATTACTCGAGAGGATAAAAAAAATTGATATTAAGGACCAAAATAATATGCTAAAATGGTAGTTATTATCAGGCTAACAGTCGACTGCTAGTGTATCCATTGGAATTTTTTCAACGTGGATTGAGCCATTGTAAGATAATGACTACAGGGGCAGTCGACTGCTAGGCGAAAATCAACCCGAGTTGCAGCTTTATAAGGAGCATGAAGAGGAGGATTTTGGCGAGCATTTCTTGAGGAATTTAAAGGGGAATTGTTGTTGCATTCTAGACCTTTAAAGCATACCAAAAGCAACCAAAGATCAAGCGTTCAAAGTTCATATTTGTAAAGTATTTTTCTTTACTTGTATTCATTTGCTTAGTGTAATTTCTTGTATCTTGTTCTTATTGTTGTATTACTTTTGTAATCACTTGTACAAGATTTCTCCATCTCCTGATTGTTCCAAGGAGTGTATTAGTGGTGGTGTGCATCACTAGAGCTCATTTGAGCTCAACCCGTGAAGTAGGAACCCTAGGTTCCAAACCATGTTTTATGCTTGTGTATTGCATGTGAGTGTTTGTCTTTGCTTTGAGTTTATGCTTTATTATTTCCTCTATGCATACTAACAAATTGTAGAGACAAACATGATCGAATTCTAAAATTCGAATCGAAACTGCTATTCACCCCCCCCCCCTCTAGTGTGACACCAACGGTCCTACAAGTGGTATCAGAGCCATGAACCTCAAACGAAAAAAGTGGAGCTTCCATGTCTGGATCAAGAGAACTAGACACTAGTTAGGAAGTCCAATTGGGTCAGAAGGATCAAACAATTGGCAGGAAGTCGAATTGGGCCAGAAGGAATGGACAACTAGCAGGAAGTCCAGCTGGGTCAAAAACACCAAACAGTTGGCAAGAAGTCCTAGTGGATTGAGGATCGAACATCAAGCAGAGGAAGTCCTTCGAGAATGATAGGCTTGAGGGGGGCTCAATGTGGTCCTTCGTTTGAGGGGGGAATTGTTGGGAGTATTGGGAATAAAATCAAAGTTCCGCATTGGTAAGACATGGAAAAGATCATGTGTTTATAAGATAAAAAGATATCTCCATTGGTATAAGACCTTTTGGGTAAAGCCCAAAAATAAAACTATGAGGGCTTAGGCCCAAAGTGGATAATAGCATGCTATTGTGGAGATATATGAATCTTATAGGAACTAACAATTGGTATCAGAGTCATGGTCCATATCAAGCCATAAACCTCGAACGAAGAAAGTGGAGCTCCCATGCCCGAATCAAGAGAATCATACACTAGGCAGGAAGTTCAGTTGGGTCGGGAGGACTGAACACCTAGCAGGAAGCCCAGCAGGGTTTGGAGGACCAGACAATTGGCAGGAAGTCCTGGTGGGTTGAGGATCATACATCAAACAGAGGATGTCCTTCGAGGACGGATAGGCTTTAGAGGGGGTCAATGTGGTGTTAGTAATATATGAGAGATGTCCTAAGGCAATCGCCTTATGTATGAACCATTTATATGATAAATGAAGATTCACTATTTGAGTATACATGTTTTATATATTTGATTGGATCTTAAACTCATTTACTGAATGTCCACGATACGATTCACAGCATGAGAGAATTTGTGATTGGATCACAACTAGTGAGTATCTCTACATGTGTAATTGTGATGTATCGGAATTATCCCTAGTCGATGAATTGATGGATCTGGACACCATCAATTCTGTTGAGACTAGCACGAGGTATACTCCTTGGTGTATCCAAGCAGCTGATTCTCACTGGCTGGAGACATAGTGATGTCCGGAGTTAATCGTGGATGCTAGTTATGGTAACTAGTTCATTGGAGTGACCAGCCGTAAGACTTCATATGGTTCTCTGCATATATAGATATGTCAATGAAGTTCTTACTGTGGCTTAAGTGCGATTTTCCTTTGACTTGCGGTATTCAAGTCATCTTGATCATGGAGACTTATGCTTTGACATCTTAAGCAAACATCTCTAAGGAGATGTGGACCCGGGATGATTGGGTATAAGTCGAAGGGATCGAAGGTGTTTGAATAGCCTATAAAGGATTCACCACTCCTTGCGAGGAGATGTATACCCATGGCCTCTCGTCGGATTGTTACTAAAGTCTTTGGCCAAAGCATTACATGTTTAGAGTAAAGTACTCTTCGATACATGTGGAGTAACTAGAATCCGTAGGACGAGGACATGATACTTGGGCTAGGTGTGACGTAGTCAGCCTAGTGGGGACTGACACAATAGACCATGTCCTGAACCAAGTGGGTATAAGATGAGTGAAGGGAATGGGGCACGATTCATTCGAGCCATCAAGGGTTTCGTAAATAGTTCGATCAACCGCTGATCTTTTCGGTTAATTGGGGATCATGATGTACTACTAGGTGCCACTCATGATCGTTCTATAATTAATGGTTAATTATAGACGGCCAACATAAACCGAGAACCTATTTGGTCACACGCACAACGAGTGTAATCCAAAGGATTTAAAACGAGCTTGAGAATGGGATTCTCAGACCGAGAGGAACTATGTTTGGTTGGACCAAACATAAAGCGAGCATGAAATTGTTTCAGTCGCAATGGAAGCGTGGATGGGCCATGTCTTATGAAGACATAATGGATGGACCAAAATGGTTTGGTTCTAATCCAATGGATGAGAATAAACCAAAGGGTTTGGTTTATATTAAACGAATGAACCAAAGGTTGGTTCGGTTCGTTTTAACTTAAAATAAACCATCATGGTTTGGTTTATTTTAACTTATTCTAATGGAGCGGGTTAACGGGCTTTATGGATATGATCCATTAACCATTAAGAGAATTAGTTCTCTATAAAAGAGGGCTTACGCGCCAACTCAAGTCGCCCACCTATGGTCGCCGCCAAGACCTCCTTGTGCCCAAGCTCCTTGCCGCCAAGCTCCAGCCGTGAACCTCCGCGACCTCCGTGATCTCCTATAGGTTTGGCATCAAGGTGAGGCTTTTCTCTCCTTGTTTTGGCCGGCGCCTACTCCTCCACCAAGCTGTCCAGTTTTCTGACAGCTTCTCCTCTCGTCGGAGCATCGCTTTGACGACGGTTAGTGCTCCGACAGCGGCTAACACCGGGATTTGATCTCCGTAATCCTCTGAGGTGGAGGACGGCGATTCTGGCCAAACGGTTGACGAATACCTCTCCGGAGAAGCGAAGTTTTGAGAACTCGCTTTGGATCCGAATTTGGATTCGATCGTGATCATCTCTCGATCACGCCGCCTTCAACACGAGGCTAGTAACCCGCATTTAAGACGGCTCGTGACTTAGCGGTCATCCCGAGGAGCTCGGGCGCGGATACGGATAGAGACGATTCTACGAGGATCGCTCCGGTTGATGCCGTTTCCGCTACACGCCATACGGAAGGTATAACGTAGTTTAATTTCCTTTTATTGCAAATTTTAATTTACGGTTATGTCTACACTTGTTGTAATAGCATGCGCGGTGTTGTGTGTGTTGTAATAAATATAGTATTTATTATTTTTAATTGCTTCACTGCTGTGCTCATGTTTACGAAACATGATCGAACACACACACGCCATGTGCGTAAACCCAACAAAGGGTATCGTGAGCCTGTGTTGTGTTTCACACATAATCGTAAAAATGGTTTTATGATAGTCATAATGTATTTCTGGAAATTTTCTAATTTTGGAAATTTAGAAGTATTTATGGAAATCTTCCACTTTTGAAAGTTGGAAGTATTTATGGAAATTGATATTTTCCATAAATAAAATATTTGATTAGATTCTGAAATTTGTTTCCTAATTTAATCATGATTTGATTTGGGAAATCAAATCTTAAAATATTTTATTTCCATAAGTAGTTTTAATGATTTAGGAAATTGGTTTCCTAAATAGATTTTCCTTAATCAAATAATTCCATGAATAAAATATGTGATTAGATTTGGAAATTTGTTTCCTAATTTAATTATGATTTGATTTGGAGAATCAAATCTTAAACATATTTTATTTCCATAAATAGTTATGACATATAAGGAAATATATACATGACATAATTGTATGCCATGTAATTGCATTAGATGCATAACATTATGCCATGCGTGTCGTGACATGTAGATGTATGCCATGTATGCCATGCCATGTAGATAATAGTTATTTGCATGCAAAGAGGATGAGACATAAAACCCTTAATCAATATTAAAGCCTACACCTTCCATTAATATGGTTAGAACCAGTAGTTCTGCTTCTTGTTTGGGTTGTTGGACTCACTCCAAGCCCTACTAACTCAACATGTTCAAACCATGGAATAGTTTAATACTAATATGGTAAGAGTCGAGGTCAATCATTAGTTTGGGTTGTTGGACTCACTCCAAGCTGGGCTAATTGGTTGAATGCGCCTAACCATATTAAAACTATTTCCCGATTAATGGGTTGGCTTTAACCTGGAGCATCGGCTTGTTGGACTCTCTCCAAGGTCGATGTAAAGGGAGGTGAAGTTGGGTGCTATGCATATGATGCATACTTGTTAATGTGTTAACAACCCAATGTATGTGTAAACATTCAATTAGTTGATAGCACATTGTGATAGTTGCATATACATGATATGCAATCGGTATAGTTGATACCCACCATCATAGCTAAGAATGGCTTGTTGGACTCTCTCCAAGGTTGTTCATAACTATGATGGATATCACCATCTCGAGATGGACCTACGATCTCAAGTGATTTTGGGGTTTTGAAATTCAAAAATGAATGGGATTTATAAATGTATATTGATGCATTTTAAAATCATTTTCTCATATATGCTCGCTTTGTATTTCTAGGTCAATAAATTGATCATGACGCCTTTGAATTTGGCGCACTATTTTGGATTCAACAAACTGACCGGGCCTAACTTCTCGGATCGCTTAGAAACTCGAGAATTGTTCTCAAGGCGGAAAAGCTTGCATATGTCCTTGAAGAGCCTCTTCCGACCGGGCCCTAAGGACGATGCAACCTGCACCAAATGTTGGTCTATCGTAAGCATGTGGCGATTCTCGAGGGCGAAGTTGTATCATGCTAGCGGCGATGGTACCGAGCCGCAGGCGCATGAGCATATGGATGCTAATACTATGGTCTTCCATCTTCATGAGTTGTTCGACGAGCAAGCGAGATCCGAAGGTTCGAGGTCTCTAGGCTCTCTTCACTACGAAGATGCAAGAAGGTTCGCCTCAGAGTACGCTTTGTGCTAAAGATGAACGGGTACATCGAGCGCTAGCTACCTCGGTTTTGTGATGGATCATGAGTTAAGTATTGACTTAATTCGCATTGTTTGCCCAAGAGTTTCTCGCAATTTGTGATGAACTATCGGATGAACAAATTGAATCCACCATTCCCGAGCCTCAATATGTCAAGACTGTGGAGCCTTCGTGAAGCATGAGGAGAAGGCGGTTCATAGTTGGATTCTCAAAGAAAGGTTCTAAGAGGAAGGCAAAAGAACAAGAAAGGAAAGAAAAAGGCAAAGAAGGCGAACTAGCAAAAGAAAAGGGCACTTGCCATCATTATGGCAAGGAAGGCCATATAAGAAACTGCAAGATTTATCTTGAGTCCATGAAGAAGAAGAAGGCATCCGATGCCCCATCCTCTTCTGTATCTTCGTATTGATTGTCATTCTATTTCCTTAGACACTTGGGTATTGGATACGGGTGTAGCTCACATATATGTAATGACATACAGGGGCTAAGGAATAGAAGAAGACTTGTCGAGGGGAGTCAAATTTCAGTTGGCAATGGAGCAAAGGTTGCCGCGGGCCGCCATCGGAACTTATTTGTCAAGCTCCTAGTGGACTAGTCTTGAATCGACAATTGCTATTATGTTCCTTCTCTAATAAAGAACATTGTTTCTATTTCGCTTAAATAGAAATGGTTTCCATTTAACGCTTAGTAACAATTGTTGTTATATAACTTCGAATGGCGGCGATTTTATGGAACCGAACTTTGAGTAATGGCATTTATACGCTGGACGATCCAAAGGACATTTTTCAATATCGGCGAGCAACACGCTGCTCGAAAGGATAATCAAATAGACTCCTATATGTGGCATTGTTGTCTTGGCCATATAAGCAAGAAACGCATGTCCGAATTACACCGATGTGGAATTCTGGAATCGTTTGAATTGGATTCATACGATACATGCGAATCATGCTTAAAAGGCAAGATGACTAAGTTACCTTTACCGAAAAGGTGAACGAGTGAGAGTTACTAGGTCTAGTACATACCGATGTATGTGGACCTATGTCAACTCAAGCATTAGGAGGCTATAGCTACTTCATTACCTTCACCGATGATCACTACGGTTTGGGTATGTGTTCTTGATGAAACACAAGTCCAAGCCTTTGAAAGGTTCAAAGAATTCAGAAATGAAGTAGAGAAACAACATGACAAGAGTATTAAAATACTGATCGGATCGAGGTGGTGAATACTTAAGTCAAGAGTTTCTTGATTATCTAAGAGACAATGGCATATTGTCTCAATGGACTCGCCTATACACCACAAAGATAATGGTGTATCCGAGAGGCGAATCGACCTTGTTGGACATGGTCAGTCAATGATGAATCATGCAACTCTTCCCAAGTCCTTTGGGGTTATGCACTGCATACCGCTTACTTGTTAAATGTAATGCCTACCAAGGTAGTCTCAACTACTCCATATGAGATATGGCTAGTAAGAAACCTCATGTATCTTACTTGAAGATATGGGGTTGTCCCGCTATGTGAAGCGGAGTGATCAGCATAAATTGGATGTTAAGTCTGATAAATGTCTATTTATTGGATACCCTAAGGAAACAAGGGGTTACCAATTCTATCATCCTGTGAAACAAAAGGTGTTTGTTTCAAGGCATGCTGTGTTTCTAGAGAAAGAGTTTCTCTTGTAAGAAAATAGTGGAAGTGTCGTCGAACTTGAGGAGGCTCGAGAGACTCAAATAGACATTGATGAGATACCTGGTGAAGCACAACAGCCGACAACTCATAGTGATGAGCAATCGGCTGGACCTATTGTAACACCACATCTTCGTAGATCTGGTAGAACACGCAATATTCCTGAGAGATATGGATTTCTCGTAAGTGAATTGAACGACGTGTTACTCATTGATGATGAGGAGCCTACCAGTTATGAAGAAGTGCTGACAAGTTCAGAAAGGGATAAGTGGCTTGGTGCCATGAAGTCGGAAATGGATTCCATGTACGAAAAACCAAGTTTGGAACTTGGTTGACCCACCTGAAGGCATAAAGCCTATAGGGTGCAAGTGGGTTTTCAAAAAGAAAACCGACATGGATGGTAATGTGATTACCTATAAGGCTAGATTGGTGGCGAAAGGATATCGTCAAAAGCAAGGTGTTGATTATGACGAAACCTATTCGCCTGTAGCTATGCTTAAATCCATTCGATGCTCCCGCCATAGCGCTCATTATGATTATGAGATATGGCGATGGATGTGAAAATTTTCCTTAATGGAAACTCGCCGAGGACGGTATATGATACACCGAGGGTTTCACATCGCTGATAAAACCAAGGTATGCAAATTGCGACGATCCATTTATGGATCAAGCAAGCATCCAGAGTCGAATATCCGCTTTGATGAGACGATCAAAAAGTTTGATTTCTCACAAAATCCGCATTTAACCTTGTGTACAAGAAGGTTAGTGGGAGGCAAATGTGTTCCTAGTATTGTATGTCGATGACATATTACTTATAGGAAACGATGTGTCAATCTTACAATCCGCTAAGGTTTGGTTATCCAAGACATTCTCCATGAAAGACTGGGAGAAGCAACCTACATCCTGGGATTAAGATCTATAGAGATAGATCAAACGGTTGCTTGGTCTTTCGCAGCTTCACATATATAGACCGAAAGCAAAGAGGTTTAGCATGTCAATCCAAGAAAGGTTATCCGCCCATCGTGCATGGGGTACACCTTTCAAGTCTATGTGTCCGCGCACGTAAGACGAGAGGATTTGCATGAGTAAGATTCCCTATGCATCCGCAATAGGATCTATCATGTATGTGTTATGCATACGAGGCCCGATGTATCGTATGCTCGAGTGTCACGAGCAGATACCACCGATCCAGAATGGATCATTGGGTGGTCATAAGACGATCCTTAAGTACTTGAGAAGAACTAAGGATGTGTTCCTAATATACGGAGAAGGGCATACGGTGATACGTGGTATACGGATGATGCTACCCGCATGCATAAGGATGATTCCATGTCTTAGTCCGGGTATGTATTCACCGAATGGAGGCGCAATAAGTTGGAAAGGTTCCAAGCTTGACACTATAGCGGATTCTCGCCACTAAGGCGTAATACATACCTGAAGAAAGGAAGGAAGCGTTTGATCAAGAAGTTCATCTATGAACTTGATGTGGTCTCATCAATGATCCAAACATGTGCTCCCGCTATCATCTTATCGAGAGATCATCAAGAGGAACGAAATACAAATCGAGAAAATTCTCACGAAAGGAACTTAGCGATCCTTTGACTAGCATTACCTCAAAGTAAGCTCGAGGGTCATGTTAGAGCTTATGGTATTGATACCGTGAGCGATTGGCATTAGGCCTGGCGGAGTCCGTTAGTAATATATGAGAGATGTCCTAAGGCAATCGCTTTATGTATGAACCATTTATATGATAAAATGAAGATTCACTATTTGAGTATACATGTTTTATGTATTTGATTGATCTTAAACTCATTTATCAATGTCCACGATACGATTCACAAAGATGAGAGAATTTGTGATTGATCACAACTAGTGAGTATCTCTACATGTGTAATTGTGATGTATCTAATTATCCTTTAGTCGATGAATCGATGGATTTGGACACCATCAATTCGCCGAGACTAGCACGAGGTATACCTGGTGTATCCAAGCAGCTGATTCTCACTGGCTGGAGACATTGTGATGTCCGGAGTTAATCGTGGATGCTAGTTATGGTAACTAGTTCATTGGAGTGACCAGCCGTAAGACTTCATATGGTTCTCCGCATATATAGATATGTCAATGAAGTTCTTACTGTGGCTTAAGTGTGATGTTCCTTCGACTTATGTATTCAAGTCATCTTGATCATGGAGACTTATGCTTTGACATCTTAAGCAAACATCTCCGAGGAGATGTGGACCCGGATGATTGGGTATAAGTCAAGTGATCAAGGTGTTTGAATAGCCTATAAAGGATTCACCACTCCTGCAGGAGATGTATACCCATGGCCTCTCGCTGATTGTTACTAAAGTCTTGGCCAAAGCATTACATGTTTAGAGTAAGGTACTCTTCGATACATGTGAGTAACTAGAACTGAGGACGAGGAAATGATACTTGGGCTAGTCACTTAGTGGGGACCGGATACAATAGACCATGTCCCAACCAAGTGGGTATAAGATGAGTGAAGGGAATGGGGCACGATTCATTCGAAGCATCAAGGGTTTCGTAAATAGTTCGATCAACCGCTGATCTTTTCTTAATTGGGGATCATGATGTACTACTAGGTGCCACTCATGATCGCTCTATAATTAATGGTTAATTATAGACGCCAACATAAACCGAGAACCTATTTGGTCACACGACAACGAGTGTAATCCAAAGGATTTAAAACGAGCTTGAGAATGGGATTCTCGCATCGAGAGAAACTATGTTTGGTTGACCAAACATAAAGCGAGCATGAAATTGTTTCAATGCAATGGAAGCGTGGATGGGCCGTGGTCTTATGAAGACATAATGGATGGACCAAAATGGTTTGGTTCTAATCCAATGGAGGAGAATAAACCAAAGGGTTTGGTTTATTTTAAACGAATGAACCAAAAGTTGGTTCGGTTCGTTTTAACTTAAAATAAACCATCATGGTTTGGTTTATTTTAACTTATCTTAATGGAGCAGGTTAACGGGCTTTATGGATATGATCCATTAACCATTAAGAGAATTAGTTCTCTATAAAATAGGGATTAAACCCTAACCCTAAACCTAATCTATTTTTTTTTGGCCGCCCAAATCAAGAGTTGCCGCCCACCCTTGTTGGTGAATTCGGCGCCCAACCCTAAGTGGCCGCCGCCCATCCTTTGTGCCGCCGCCCAAGTCATTGCTGGCGACCAAGCTTCAGCCGGTGAACCTCCGGCGACCCTCCGGTGATCTCCTATAGGTTTGGCATCAAGGTGAGGCTTTTCTCTCCTTGTTTTGGCCGGCGCCTACTCCTCCACCAAGCTGTCCAGTTTTCTGGACAGCTTCTCCTCCTCTCGTCGGAGCGTCGTTTGGATGACGGTTAGTGCTCCGACAGCGGCTAACATACCGGGGATTTGATCTCCGGTAATCCTCTGAGGTGGAGGACGAAGGATTCGTCAAACGGTTGACGAATACCTCTCCGGAGAAGCGAGTTTTGAGAACTCGTTTTGGATCCGAATTTGGATTCGGATCGTGATCATCTCTCGATCACGTCGTCTTCAACACGAGGCTAGTAACCCGTACGAAGACGAAGCTCGTGACTTAGCGAAGTCATCCCGAGGAGCTCGGCGTGGATACGGATAGAGACGATTCTTACGAGGATCGTTCCGGTTGATGCCGTTCCCGCTACACGTCATACGGAAGGTATAACGTAGTTTAATTTCCTTTTATTGCAAATTTTAATTTACGGTTATGTCTACACTTGTTGTAATAGCATGCGTGTGTTGTGTGTGTTGTAATAAATAGGAGTATTTATTATTTTTATTGCTTCCGCTGTGCTCATGTTTACGAAACATGATCGAACACACACGCCGCGGTGCCGGAAACCCAACATGTGGTCCTTCATTTGAGGGGGGATTGTTGGAGTATTGGGAATATAATCAAAATTCTACATTGGTAAGACATGAAAAAGATCATGTGCTTATAAGATGAAAAGATATCTCCATTGGTATGAGACCTTTTGGATAAAACCCAAAAATAAAATCATGAGGGCTTAGGTCCAAAGTGGACAATATCATACCATTGTGGAGATATGTGCTGGAAAAGAAGAAGATCAATGCAAAAATTAAATTCTCCATACTGTTCTTTATAGCCATGATGCTCATGATAATATAGGATTTTAAAACTCGAAGTAGAGCATTGATCAAATAGCTCGTGGTCTTCCAAATCTCATGTTGCTAGACTCTGAGATAACTCTGTGATTTGTCTCTATATATCTTCAATGAGTTCGTATGGGCTTCGATTCTAGTGTGAGACTTTCTTAGTCGGAACCTACCTTTCATAAGCATGACCATGTCCTTGATGATGTCCCATGGATCTAGGGCTCTGATACCAATTAGCACAGGGGGAGGGGGAGTGATAACTAACAATTTAATGCTTCATTTTATGTTGCTTCTCGAAGTTTTAGTCTACTCATGTGATTAAATTGTATGATTTATCCTATTTTATGAGGAGTGGATCGAATGAGCGTTTTTGTTATAAACATTTTAAATGTCAATTCTAGTACTAATTTGATATATACTTTGCAAGCCATCAGAGAAGTAGTTAAATGAAATTTTAGGGGTTTATACAGTGGGAAACATAACCAAATTGTACCCTAAGCACGGGCGACCCATGCTCCTTACTATGGATTTTAACCCGGGGGATTTTGGAGTTTACAAAGTTTGACACGGTCAACCCAAGCCCATGGGCATGACTGTGTCAGGGGATATATTGTGCAAAAGGTTGGAACTGTCAACCTAGCGGCCCCCTCGTCCCGGCCCCCCAAGATTCGAGAGGGAGTAAATCACGGGAGGACATATTATCCAAACATAGAGCCCATCACAACAATGTGCCAGGGGATCTAGATCCTGGCATGGGTAGCTCGTCCTACTTTGCATGCTTGTCTCAGAGGTTGTGCACTCCACAGTTTAGTGGCTTAGTTCATGATTTATTTTGTTCAAGGGCTAGTATTTAAGGGAAAGATGGTCCAACCTAAAAAAACCCTTATTCATTCTCAAACCCTATCCACTCTATCTTCCTTCTTCCTTCCACCTCTCCCTCTTGGATTTGAGAGGAGAGGCCCATTGCACTGAGGAACTCTGATGATGCCTATGATCCCACTAACGCCCACCTTTGCTCTCGAATTCAAGGGAGAAGCTTCACTCCATCTTCAACGACACTCCTTAGACCTTGAACGAATTCGGGAGAGCTTAGATCTTCTACCAGGCTTTCAAATTTTAGAGTTTGATTCATATGACAACCATATTCCATCTCCAGAGGCTTGATCAAGCTCTCCATTGAGTTTCGCTTTGAAGACCCTCATTCGCACACAATCAGGCTGACTTGGGTTGTGATGCAGATAATGCGGATTTTTTCACCTCCTAGTGAGAGAAACGATAACATCATAGAGGCTTAGGGTCTTCTCTGGCCATAATAGTAATAACGATGAATAGATAAAGAAAATCAAGCATAAGAAGTAATGGAACAAGATTTAACGTGGTTCAGAATTATAATTCCTACTCCACGGAGTGAGCTCTGGAATGAGCTATGGTGTCAAAAAGCCTTCCACTATGAAATTTCTCCTTCTTGGAAGTATTCTCGGGAGGTGGAGAAAACCTTTTACAAGTTCACCAGTGTACAATGTCCAGATATGAAGACACCCCCTCTCTTCCTCCCCTCAATCTCCTCTGCTGATGGTTGATGTCGAGAGTCTCCTCCAACAAAAGTCGATCCCCCTTCTTCCTCTTCCTCCTTTCCCTTTTATCCTTGCTCCTAGCAACCCGCTGTCATGTCCTCAACCCCCATCATCACCGTCCACCTAGAATAATTCTGTTAGAAGGATAAGAAATGGAAACCCCTGGGAATATTATATGGGGTCTTAGTTTGTTACCCCATACAATAAGCTCCTATAAGCTGACGTACTCAGAAACGTTCTATCCCTCATCCTTACCCCCTCTTTTATCCTTCAAGGTCTCTATTTTTCCCCAACCATCTTCCCTAACTAACTCTGCCCTCTTTTCTAGCCCTACGTCCTATTCCTTTGCGCTTCCCTTCACTTCTTGACTCATCTCCACGAATCACCCCCGACTCATCTCCCCGAGTCACCCCCTGACTTGTATCCCGAGTTATCCTTATGGCTTTCTTTTGGCCCCCAGACTTTTCCATCCTATCCTACATGGTTATACTATCAACTCAGTCTACTCCCTTTGATGAGGCATAGTCAGTTCGAGTAAAGGATCACTTACTACCTATTCCCTTCCATCGGTCGCTATTTTGATATCTGCCTTCAAAATCATGTTACAGTAGTATCATTAGCCACCCCCCCTAAAATAGTCAACCGAAGCTTTGAGTTTGACTCTTTACGTAGAGAACTCCACCCCGCTCCCCTTCTCTTCGATCTCCTTTTCCTTATTGAGCCCAAATTTTTCTTTGTCTAATCGAGCTTATGCGCCCTAAACCTCTTATTGGCCTTATGGGCCCTGCCTCTCCTTTTTCAGGGGGAAGTTTAAGAGCTGAAAAACCTTCGGTAAGCTATACCTCGTGCAAAACTTCTACTCCATCAGCTTCGACTCTTCCTCTCCCTTCCCGACGCCTTCCACCGATGGTCATCTTTTTCCCTAACCTCGTAACATTTAGGAGTCATTTCCTTCTCGCAGGTGTCTCTTCCTCACTCCCCAAGTAAGTGCCCTCCCTTTCTTTGCACCTATGGCCCCAAAAAGCCCTAGACCAGTTCCTTGGTAGGAAAAGACCATCACCCGCCTGAGCAGCCAACATTATTTCTTCCAAGTGAAAGACCAATACATAGACCCTTCTATAATCTGTCGTTTTGCTGCTGTGTCTTGCCGGCCACACCATCCCCCCTGGCTTCCATTGCTTTTTTTTCCGATCAACTACTAAACGGTTTACACTTTCCTGTGCCCTCAGTCTATCTAGCCATATTAGACTTCTATAAATGTCCCATCAACCAACTAGCCCCTAATGCCTTTCGCATACTAACAAGAGTGGTTATAGTTTTTAGACATTTAGATCTCACTCTGTCCCCATTACTATTTCATTGTCTTTTCCAACTAAAGTCTTCTACAGAGGGGCATTTTCTATTTCTCCATCCAGCAAGATTGTCAATTCCTTGTGAATATGCCATCCTCTCATAAGGGTTGGGAGGACTTATACTTTTTTCCCCAACTTCCTACTCCTCTACCCTACTCTGAAAGTTGAAAAACCACTCTCCCGGACCTGCCTCCCTTTCAAGAGAGTAGAACTCAATGTTCTTTCCAGGAGGTCTACCAAGTATTGAGGGAGTGTCGTTATAATTCTAACTATTTGCTAAAGCCTCCCCTTTTAAGCCACTACGGGTTATCCCATCTCCCCTTAATTGTTTCGGGCGTCATAGGTAGAGTGCTGCTCTTATTCTGATACATTACGCACAACACTTTTTACTACTGCCGAACACTATTTTCACTAGCTTGTGTTGCAGACGATATGATGCAGGATGCTAGAGTTAGCGGGGAGAAGATTGCCGCCGCCAAAGAGAAACCTTCCAATAAACGGGCTAGGGGAAAATCTCCTATCCTTCCCTCTTCTCCTCAGCATTAACTCTGCCCCCATAAGGAGGACGCTCCCAAAACCTCCATTCCTCCGCCTCCTTCTTCCCACCCTTCTACTCCTCCCCCTCTTTTAAAACTCAATCAGTGTCGTCGTCTCGTTATCTCCGAGCCGATAGGGGAGGAAGTCCAACCTTCCATCATTCCTTCCCCTTCACTCTCCCTTCATTCATCTCCGTCTCTACCTACGAATATAGAGCCATCCCCCTCTCACTCCCCTGTTTCCAATTTTGATCCTTCTGCCTGTATTCTCCCTACAGAAGAGTCTTCTCTTATCATGGGAGACATTCTCCCTATAAGCGCTCCAACTACTTCCTTAGGGTATGTTCTTAAGATTCACACTACAGAAGAGGCCAAAACTTTCAACCAGTCCGGTGTGCAAGTCCTCTATGAGCGCTTATGCAAGCATTTCACAGTAGTATACTCTCTTATCCCCTTCACATTTACAATACTCTAATATTCATCTTCATAATGTCTTTTCTTCTCTTCCAGGCAGTCACCGATTTCAACGAGATGACCCCGTGTCTAGCAAATTATCAATCTACAATGGTTGCTCGCCATGAAACCTCCCTTGCTCACCAGAAGAAATTATCCCAACAATTAACTGAGATCAAGCAAAGGGAGGCCACCCTAGCCTACAACTGTGATGATTTGATGACCCAATTGGCTATAGCTAGGAGTGAAAAAGAAGAACTCCTAAAAAGAATGACGACCTCATCCGCCAGTTATTTTTGCAATTTGATCAGATTCAACATGTGAACCTCTTAACCTAGGAACTAGTGGAACAAAAAATCCAAATTTAAGAAGTAGAAACTAGGGTCGCTCAATCTTCGGTTGCTTTACAACAAGCTCAAGCGAGGAACCAAGCACTGGAGGTTTCCTTAGCATCCTACCGTACATAGCTAGAAAATCTCTCTTCTGAGGTCTCTACCTTTCCTGGGACATTAACAACAATTCTCGGACAACTGCAAGAGTTCTAGAAGGAGCAATCTGAAGCTATGACCTCCTTGGGTCAGCAAGCCTTAATAGCCACTAAAGACAGAGATCTCCTTGCTACTCAAGTAGTTGATCTCAAAGCCCAGTGGGAGGAGCAGGAAGTAGACTTACGGTTGCAGTATACTCGAAAAGGGGCACAACTATTTATTCTGGGTTTCGAAGGGTCCACCACCCAGAATGCTGCTAAAGGCTTTCCCCCTTCGGGTGCAAATACGAGTCATTTAGATGTAGTGGCTACCTTAGCCAACTACCCAGTGGATATCTTTGAACTGTAATTCTGACCCTTCATATAATGTACTCCAAAACTTATCAATGAAAAGTATTCGATAGCATACTTGCACCTTTTTCCTTTATGTTAGAGTGAACAAAACACCCTTTCTTTGCTAATTCTCACCACTCAGGAGCAATGATCTCTCTGGTGCCAATCGACTGCTACTTACACTCACTCGGGAAGTCACTCAGGCTAATTTAGGAAACGGAATATTCTTAGTTATTTAGAGTCATTTCCGAGTGGGAGAGCTATACCATGGCTTCTCGAATAAGATTCTCTCTCCTTAACTAAATGAGAATATAATCACCTGCTGCAGGATTAATATTGTTACTATTTCTCATACCAACCCCCTCACTTACTCTCACAACCCTTCATATTCCCCTTCCCTTCCCATGGAGGGATATGGGCATTCCTTCACTCCTATAAATACTCACTTTGAGTCCTACCACTTTCAACCTACTCCCATGGCTTCTGTTCCCTATTGACATAAGTTCTGACTCAGACTCCTTTGACTAAAACCCCTATGACCAAGGCTCCTCTGATAGCTCGACCATCCGCTCCATGGCTACCTCAGCATATCGGCCTCCTCCTCCTCCAACTCCAGCCGGTACAACAGCATCTGGCACTAGGAGGTCTTTTCGACTTCCTTTCCCCTCCTTTGGTAATTGGGTATGGAACCCTCCTCTATCTTGGGAGTACATTGTGGGGGATTTCAAGGCTCCAGCCGTCATCCCTCCTCTTCTGCCAGCTAAAGCTTTCCTTCCCCTTCCTCTGACTGAAGTTCCTCCCCATCCTTCGACCAGAATTCTGCATTCCACCTCACGAGAGCAAGTCCACCATTTCAGAGTATTCTTTGTACCCCCTGAAGAGGAGTCTACTGCTGACTCTTCTAATAGTGCTAATTATGTATAAATAAAGTCCTACTCAATGTAACTGTTAGTCTTTATAGTTGTAAGAAGAAAAGAGTGTTAAGTTGGTCGTAACTATTTTTGATTTCTTCAAATATTTTCTGTAAAATGCCTTCATTAATACTTGCCCTGTTCTGATGGGTTGACCCCACATAATGGCGTTGGGGGGTATTGCTAGGGAACCGCTGGCTCTAGATTAAACTGAATTCGATGCATATCCACGTCTCCTGCAGGATACGACCGATCTTTTCAGAATTAATGCATTCAACTACTCCCACTCTTGTCCCCCCGTCTTCTCACCTATCTGCTTTTACTATCCTCATTTCCCCAAAAGGGTTAATTAATGCCCCCTTTCTCTCTATAAAACCCTCCAACGTTACCTCAAACCAACACACCCCTTCTTTCTCTGGCCTTCACCAGTGTGCTTCTCCCTTCTTCTACCTTCACCATGGAAGGCATGTTAGAGCAGGGCAACAACTCTCCTTCTCCCGCTAGGCAGACCGAAGAGCAATGCCGCATAGAAGGACTGAAAGAATAGGTCATGGACTTGAGGAGGCACCTACATTCAGCCTCTACTCGCAACTACACCCTGCGCCAAGAGTTGGCTGTAGCCCAAAGGGCCTTGTCAAAGCACCAATTTATGCAACAATCCTACCTTAGACAACTCCTCAACGTGAAGTCTAGTGGCCGATAGGCCCCAGTATCACTTCCAAAGAAAATCATCCGCGAAACACCTTAGCTCTCCTTAGGGTGAACCTTCGTCATTTTCTTTTAAAAGATTGCACCTTGTAATCCTTCTCTCTATTAAAAAAATTCTTCTTTTAGAAACTGTCTATGTCTCTTCTTGCTAAATAAGGATTCTTCTGAAATGGATAAAATATCCCAGCACCAGTGGTAAACAAAAACTTATCGACTCCATGCTAATGGCCCCTTTGATTAATCCATCCAATCAACCACTCTTCCTCTTGTATAGGATCTCGGACAGATAAATTTTAGTACATCTACTTTAAACCCAACTCCTTCGATCCGCCCTGGCATGAGAATAACAATAACACACCTGAGTGAAGACTCAACTCTTCTGGTCTACCACCACACGGGGATACTAATAATATAGTTGAGTGAGGACTCAACTCCTCCGATCCGCCACCACACGGGGATAATAATAATATAGCTGAGTGAAGACTCAACTCTTCCGATCCACCACCACACAGGGATAATAATAATATAGTTGAGTGAAGACTCAACTCTTCCGATCCACCACCACACAGGGATAATAATAATATAGTTGAGTGAGGACTCAACTCCTCCGATCTGCCACCACATGGGGATAATAATAATATAACTGAGTGAAGACTCAACTCTTCCGATTCACCACCACATGGGGATAATAATAATATAGTTGAGTGAAGACTCAACTCTTCCGATCCACCACCACACAGGGATAATAATAATATAGTTGAGTGAGGACTCAACTCCTCTGATCCGCCACCACACGGGGATAATAATAATATAGCTGAGTGAAGACTCAACTCTTCCGATCCGCCACCACACAAGGATAGTAATGATATACTTGAGTGAAGACTTAACTCTTGATCCGCCACCACACGGGGATAATTGCTTGACTGAAGGCAAGTCGAAGAATGTAACGACTTGACCTAGGGCTTCACCGTCAAGTCGAATAATTTTTACTCCGCCATATCTTCTTCTTCGATGCATCTACCATGAGCTCAACTCCTCCATTCCGACACCACATGGGGATAATTGCTTGACTTAAAGGCAAGTAGAAAGAATTGTGATGACTTGACCTAGGGCTTTACCTGGTCAAGTCGGAATAATTTTTTACTCCGCTGTTTTCTCTTCTTCAGTGCATCTACCTTTAACCCAACTCCTCTGTTCCGTCACCACACGGGGATAATTGCTTGACTTGCAGGCAAGCAGAAAGAATTGTGACAACTTGACCTAGGGCTTCACCTGGTCAGGTCAGAATAATTTTTTACTCCGCCATTTTTTCTTCTTCAGTGCATCTACCTTGAACCCAACTCCTCCGTTCCGCCACCACATGGGTATAATTGCTTGACTTAAAGGCAAGCAAAAAGAATTGTGACGACTTGACCTAGGGCTTCACCTGGTCAAGTCAGAATAATTTTTTACTCCACCCTTTTCTCTTCTTCAGTGCATCTACCTTTAACCTAACTTCTCTGTTCTGCCACCACACGACGATAATTTCTTAACTTGCAGGCAAGCAGAAAGAATTCTGATGACTTGACCTAGGGATTTGCCTGGTCAGGTCGGAATAATTTTTTACTCTGTCATTTCTTATTAGTGCATTTAGACCCAACTCCTCCGTTCCACAACTGCACGGGGATCACGGCTTCAGCTTGCGCCGAGCCAAAAAAAAGTATGACGACCCGATCCAGGGCTTTGCCCCATCAGGTCAGAATAATTTTTTACTTTGTCATTCTTCACAGGTGTATTTACCTTAAACCCTACTCCTCCGTTCCACCACCACACGAGGATCATGGATTTGGCTTGTGTCGAGCCATAAAAAAGTATGACGACCCGATCCAGGGCTTTGTCCCATCAAGTTGGAATAATTTTTTTGCCCCGTCACTCTTCACATGTGTATTTAACTTAAACCCTACTCCGTTCCGCAATCGCACGAGGATAACTGCTTCAGCTAATGTCAGGGCATAAAAAAGTGTGACGAACCGATCCAGGGCTTTCCCCCATTAGGTCGAAATAATTTTTTACTCCGTTGCTCTTCACAGATGTATTTACCTTAAACCCTACTCCTCCGTTCCGCAACTGCACAGGGATAACGACTTCGGCTAACGTTGAGCCATAAAAAGTGTGACGACCCGATCCAGAGCTTTGCCCCAATAGGTCGTAATAATTTTTACTCTGCCGCTCTTCACAGGTGTATTTACCTTAAACCCTACTCCTCCATTCCACCACCACACGGGGATCACAGCTTCGATTATCATCGAGCCATAGAGAGTGTACATCAAGGTTCCCCCGTCTGAAACCTCACATTTTGATCTCTCTTTGAGGCCCACATCTCCACCTTGAGGCCTAACTGGTATCACCTACCGCGAAGGTGTCTCTTCCCTTTACATAGGACTCCTCGCCTCCCCTCTTCAGTAAATGCTCGCGGACTATAGATGCCAAGATGAAATCTCTTCTTCAGTAAATGCTCGCGGACTATAGATGCGAGATAGCAAGGAGCGGGAATCAGCCACCTACTATACTCACATCGTCGCCCCTTAGTCCGGCTCCCTATATGCCCTCTATCATTGCTCCTCCATCCCTATCTCCTCCCCGTTCATTACCAACTTCATCCCCTATCATTTCACCTTCACCTATTGCACACTCCCAGTCGCTACCCCCTTCTCCGCTTTACTCTCCAACTTTATCACAAAACCCTAGCCATCCTGCCTATTCGACTTCACTTCTAGGTAGCCCTAGGTCGCCACCTCCTTTTCTGCAGACCAAAGCTGAATTATGGGGAGTTTCCCACCAACGGATAGAGGGAGAAGAAACTTCCCCTGATTCTTCTTCTTCCTCAGCGCTTCCCTCAGGCCTAGAGTCGCTTCCAGCCAAGCTTCCTTCACCTTCCACTTCACCAACTCTGCCCACACCCTTATCGTCTTCTCCATAGACCCCCACTTCTGAAGGCCTCTCTCTGCAACTGGGTTCAGAAATGGGCTCTGGCCTCCTTCCTCCCCGCTAGTGAAGAGTCGATGATACTCACATCCCCTTCCATCGCTTGCCCACCTTCACCTTCATCTCCCATTCCCATGTCATCTGAATCACCCAATCCCCCTAATTTCTCTCCCTTCACTTCTCCAAAGTGTTCCCCTTCCTCAATCATCCATTAGGTACTTTCGGACATTCTTTGGCCACCGTCAAGCTCCCCCCTCTCGCCTTCTACCTCCATAAGACCCTTAGCAAGGGATCTCTTCCCTACGACTTCCACATCTCCCCTTCTCACAGAGAGCTCCTCTTTTTCTCACAGTGTCATTCCTCCTTTTCTCGGGCCAATAGCACAGTCTTCTGTGTTGCCCTCCTTTGTGCCCATTATGAGTGAGTCCACGCCCTTAGTGGCTTCCATCTATCTTCGGCATCTGATAGAGATTCACGGTTCCTTAATTTATATGAACTTATCCCACGAATGGAGAGTTTGCATCATACCTTAGAGTTGGTAAGCTTTCTTGATTACCTTTGTCTGTATTTTCAACCATAATTTCCTTCTTCATCTTTGGCTTTCAGACGATGGTAAATTACCAGGAGATGGATCGTTCCTTCTCCCATTACCAGGCCCACTTGCAACAGCAAACTCAACAACAGGCTATGGACCATACTACCTCCAAAGACAGAGAGAACTCCTTGATGCAAGAATTGGCCCGCTGCTAGGACCAATTAGCAGAAGTCGAACGCCAAAGGTAGGAAGACATTGAAACCATAACAACCCTTCAACACCAGCAAAGGAAGGATGCAAAAATTATATCCGCCCTCTGACATGAGAAATAAAAAGATTAAAATACTATAGCCACCATCTGAACCAAATTAAGCGAAGAGGTATACCAAAATTCAGCTTTGATATCAGACAGGGCTCGAGCTCATTCCCGACTATGCAGGAAATAAACCTCTCTATAGTAGTTGAGGAGTGAAATTGCCCGCACCAGGGCTTACACTAAGGCAGTGGAGGGGATTTCAATTTCCATGCTTCAGAATATGGTGGACATGTCGAGAGTCATGCAACAGGGTTAAACTTCCCAATTTGATGATGTGTCCTCCCTGGCAGATGTTATCATTCAAGTCTCACGGCGATACTGTCAAGCTACTGAGCTCGGAGCACAAAGAACATTGTGTCGTTCCATCAAGATGCATACACAATCGATCCAAACCAACAAGAACTGCGGTCTCTGATGCAAACTACTTACCGGGATGGATTCGATGAGGCAGTTTGACAATATCCTGATGATGGGTTCCCTCCAACTAATCAACCTGGCCTTTTTCTGCACTAGGAGACTAGCTTCAAACATTATTCCTTAGAACATTTTAGTTTGTAACTGTCTCGCCCATTGATAATGGTTAACAATTCTAATAGTGCGTTGTGATACTACCATTTTTGTGGCAAATTAATTGTATTCAATACGGCTCATGACTTCTTCTTCCTTAGAATGAAAAACCAGTTTTCATTAACACTTGCCCTTCATAATTGAATATAACTACTAGTCACAATATCATAACTGGGCATTCATGTTGTGTTCATCTTTTCAAAACTCAGAGAGAATGTGTAAAATTCCTCAACTTAACACCCTTCAAATACATGGCATGAAAGTATTTTAGGTGTAGAGCATTCCAGGGTCAAGGTAGCTCTTTACCCTTATCATCCTTTAGGTAATAGGCAGACCCAGCCACTCGGCAAGTAACAGTGTAAGGCCCTTCCCAATTAGGGGCTAGCTTTTCAAGGTCTCCAATAGGGTTGACCTTGTGCAACACTAAATCACCCTCCTAGAACCTCTTGGGTACCACCTTTTTATTGAAGGCTCGTTGGATCCTTTGCTTGTAAGCCTCAGCTCGCATTCGGGCTTAATCCCGCTTTTCTTCTAGCAAGTCCAGCTCAGTGCTTCTTATGGCCTGATTTTGTTCTGACTCATATGCTTCAACTCGGGCGCTACTCAAAATGGCTTCCACCGGGATAACTGCTTCAGTTCCATACACCAAGCTGAACGGAGTTTCCCCAGTGGTTGTTTTAAGAGTTGTTCGATAGGCCCACAAAATCCCAGGTAACTCAACCACCCAGTTTTCTTTCCTGTCACCCAATTTAGTCTTCAACCCTAGAATGAGAATTCTATTAGTCACCTCAACCTTACCATTGGCCTGAGGGTGAGCTATCGAGGTAAAAGTTTGCTGGATGTTAAGGCTTTGACACCACTCCCTAATCTTCTTACCCTGGAATTGTCGCCCATTATCACTTATTAACCTCCGAGGAACTCCATATTGACATATAATGTTCTTCCAAAGGAATTGTATTACTGCACTTTATGTGATTTTAGCTAAAGGTTCAACTTCTACCCATTTAGAAAAGTAATCTACTGCTACTAGCAAGAACTTCTTCTACAGAGGAGCAGTAGGCATTGGGCCTACGATATTCATGCCCCATTGATCGGAAGGGCAAGAAACAATCACAACCTTCATCAACTCGGCGGGGCACTCGGATCGATTGTTGTGCTTCTGACAGGATGGACAGGTTTGTACTAGGCGAGTTGCATCTTGATGAAGAGTTGGCCAAAAATACCCAGCCAATAATACTTTCCTTTCTAATGCCCTTCCTCCCAAATGGTTGCTACAACATCCCTCATGTATTTCTTGAAGCACCCACTCGGCGTCCTCCTTCCCCAAGCATTTCAACAGAGGTCGCCCAAAAGATGTCTTATACAGAGTCCCGTCAATAATTGTGAATCGTTTCGCCCTCATCACCAAGATAGATGTTGCTCCACATTCATTAGGAACCCTCCCTTGTTGTAAATATGTCATGATATCAGTTCTCTAGTCAGGTGCACAATCACTTCCTGGCACCACATTTTCCACACTGCACACCATCAGGGAACTAGGAATTTCTACACAAACAGAGTCTTGTAGTCTCACCCCCTCTAAGGCACTAGCCAACTGAGCCAATTCATCTACTTTTTGATTAGCTTCTCTTGGGATTTGCTGCAAAATCACCTCCTGAAAATGAACCTTTACTTTTTTAAAAGACACCAAGTATTTCTGCAATCTTTCCACTCATACTGTGAAATCACCCTTAAGTTGTGACACTGCCAACTGAGAGTCCGAATGAATAATGATTGACCTAGCTCCCACAACATGGGGCCGCTTGCAATTCTGCTAAAATGGCTTCGTACTCTGCCTCATTGTTAGACGTTCGGTACCCAAGGCAAGCACTAGGCGAGTTTCCTCCCCTTCTAGAGATACAAGCAACACCCCAACTCCACTTCCCGCAACTCTGGAGGACCCATCCACGAAAGCGTTCCATATCTTCTTCCCTTCTTCTTCCTTGGTTGAACTGTTCTCCATGCTTGTTGGTACCTCTGCCAGGAAATCGGCTAATGACTAAGCCTTGATAGCAATTCAGGGATGGTAGTGAATGTCATATTCATTTATCTCCATAGCCCACTTGGCTAATCTTCCTGAAGAGTTAGGTTTAATAACCACTCTACCTAACTGGTTGTTAGTCAACACATTTACCGAATAGGCTAGGAAATAAGGCCTCAACTTACGAGATGTCATTACTAAAATGTATGCTAATTTCTCCAACTCAATGTAGTGCAACTCTGATCCTTTCAAAATATGGCTAGTATAGTAAATGGACTCCTGTTGAGAACCTTCCTGTTTTAGCAGCACCGAACTAATAGCTCCTTCTGAAATAGCTAAATACATCCAGAGCGGTTCCCCTGGCACTAGTTTGCCAAGAGGGAATACAGCTAAGTACTTCTTGAGCTCCTCGAAAGCTTGCTCATGTTGACCATCCCACTTAAAACAAGTAGCTTTGCGCAGAGTTCGGAAGAAAGGTAGTCCCTTATCCGCTGATCTAATGATAAAGCGGGACAAAGAGACTATTCTTCCTACCAACTTTTGAGTCTCCCACAAATTGGTAGGTGACTTTATATTACATAATGCTTGCACTTTCTCCGGGTTGGCCTGCAGTCCCTTTTATGTCATAATATATCCCAGAAATTTCCCACTCTTCACCTTGAACATACACTTTTTCAGGTTCAACTTCATGTTGTACTGCCTAAGAGTGGCAAAAGTCTCTTCCATATTCGCAACTAAATCCCGAGTAGTTTTTTATTTGACGAGAATGTCATCAACATATACGTCCACATTCTTGCCTTTCTGTTCTGCAAAGATATTGTCCATAAGCCATTGATAAGTAGCTCATACATTTTTTAGCCCAAAGGGCATATTACCAAATAGGCATACAGTCCTCCTGCCGTCACAAAGCTAACCCGCTTCTGATCATCCTTCACTAAGGGAATTTGATGATACCTGTCGCAATATCATTTCTAAATTATTTATCGAACCCCCTAACTACACTAATGCAGTATAGGACTGACTCGGATTGTCTCCCAATGAACCTAATGGTTGGACATTTGTTTTTAAACAGAAGTAAACACTAGGGGTTCTTACAACTTATTAAAACAATTATGCAAAGCTAACCTAATGCAAGAACGATTCAACCTTGCACCGCACTGTCACTATACGATGCAATGGCCAAACAATTCTAGTAAACAGACATGGAAATTAAATCTGCAGGAAGTAAATCTAACTACCAAATAACAATTAACAAGTAACTATTCTAATGTGCAAAAGTAAGTAATCACGCATCGCACTGTCACTATATGGTACAATGATCAAGAAACAAATGTGAACAATTCAACCAAGCACCACACTGTCACTATACAACACAGTGATCAAACAGTCACTAAAAAACTAAACTAACAGACATAAAATAATTCAACCAAGCACCGCACTGTCACTATATGTCACAGTGGTCAAGAAACAAATGCGAACAATTCAACCAAGCACGGCACTGTCACTATACGACACAGTGGTCAAACAGTCACTAAAAACTAACTAACAAACTTAAAATAATTCAACCAAGCACCGCATCGCACTATATGGCACAGTGTTGGATCGAGCGGATCGCTAGAGGGGGTGAATAGTGATAAAAACTTTTTCGTTCGAGTAGACAATTAAACGCAGCGGAAGATAAATGAGACAAGAAGAATTTTTACTTGGTTCGGAGCCTTCGGCTACTACTCCAAGGCCCTAGTGGTGCTTAACCACGCACAAAGGGCAAAGCACTAACGAACTCCTCCTTGTTGGAGGTAGGAGTTAATCGAATACAAGAAAACACAAAAGCTAGAGGTAGAGGGACACTCCCCCTCTCCTCATTACGATAAAAATAAAGCTTCGAGATAATAATATTAAAGAAACAATCTAAATTAAGCTTATACCAACGAATAAGAAAATGAGAACTCAAGAATAGATCGTCGGAGAGTCGTAGCATTGCGAAGGCTTTTGAGAACTTAGAATTGATGAGAAAACCCTAGGAGGGGCCCTCCTTTTATAGCCTTTGAGTCCCTTCTCGAGGGGATCTTCAACCAATCAGATTTGAGCACCAATCCCCTTGAAATGAGGTGATAAGGCTTGACTCCTCGAAGCTTATCCTTGATCATCAGTCGATTGATGGCCATCATCAGTCGACTGATTGTAGCATCAGTCGAATGCTGACCGCAGGTAGTCGACTGATGGACGATAGTCGAGTCCTCCAAGCTGGCCGTCGATTGATGCTAGCTGCAAGTCAAAATTAGCTTAACAAAAATATTATTTCGACGGTCGTCGATCGTCCGATCTCAACCTAGACCATCCATGGGATGTCTTTGGTCGGATCTACGCTTAAGACCATCCCACTAAGGAGGATACGACCTCTCTTACTCTCACACACACATGAGCTTACCTCGATACTTACTGTGTCACTTTTTCTTTCGACCTTCCACTCGATTCCTTCGACTTCCTTCGAAATCACTCGAGTGTCACCCAACCACGGTGGCTTCCTCCGGGTGTCGCTAGCCTTCAGCTCCAGCGTTGGCACTTTTCTGCACACTCGATTTAGCTCGTGAGATAACAATATGAGCTTAACTTTGTATTGTTTGCTATAATCAAAACTCAGGTTCGACTTAGGTGCCTACTGCACCAATAATCTCCCCCTTTTTGATCTATGGCAAACCCACATACAAAGTTAAGAAGATAATATGCATGAGAAACAAGAATAATAAAGATTAAATAGGAGTAGTAAGGATTTTCTTCAAGTACTCCCCCTTGAGGAAACCTCCCCCTTGACCGAGGGTGAGTCTTGAAAGAAGACCTTAATCCTCCCCCTTGATGGTTGCTATTTATGAAGAGTTTAAGCAATTAACATTACTTAAAGTTGCCCTTAGTAAAACCTTTAAGTTAAGAATTCTCTTAACTTGGCCTTTATTTCCTTTTTGTTAACTCAAACAAGTTAAGATGCACAAATTAAAGTTAAGTAAATTTTCAAAACTTAAAGTTAAGTAAACATTTACTTAACTTTTGGCCATGTGAATAAAACTTAAAGTTAAGTAAACATTTACTTAACTTTTGGCCATGTGAATAAAACTTAAAGTTAAGTAAACATTTACTTAACTTTTGCCCATGTGAATAAGTATGAAGTGAGTTAAGTTAATTTACTTAACTTTTGGCCATGTGAATAAGTATGAAGTGAGTTAAGTTAATTTACTTAACTTTTGGCCATGTGAATAAGTATGAAGTGAGTTAAGTTATCAAAAATTTTGATCCCTTAACTTTGGCTCAATTTTGATCCCTTAACTTTGGCCTTTCTCTCCCCCTTTTGCCATATATCGAAAAGAGTGGGGATGTTTGAAAAAATATAGGTATTAAATTTAAAGTCCAAGAATATTAAATATTATTTTAATAATAATATACTGAAAATAAGCTCATCTATAAAATGTTCGACTCTTATTTGACTTGATTGATATGAAAGATCAACAAGTCCTGGTCAGAGTCAGTTAATATATATGATTATACTCCGTGATTCATGGCGATGCGCTAGCTCTACATCTGAACTGTGAGTAAGGTCCTAACATCTCACGCCCATCTACGTGGCTAAGTACACAAACACATTAGTCCTATGTGTTGTGAGATGTATTGGCTCCTTAAATCTATAGGTGCATGATATCTAAGGTATGTCCTATGCTAGTTCCATGAAAATGAAAAGTAAGAAATAGTAATAAGAAAATATAATTTGTAAGTTCCTATTCTACTATGCACATGCCTAATTTTTGTCTTAATAGACTGAATTCGGCTTCGGGTAGGGGTTTAGTAAATAGGTCTGCCAAGTTGGACTTCGATTCGACGTATTCGAGTTGTATGGCTCCGTTGGCCACATGTTCTCGAATGAAGTGGAGTTTGACCTCTATATGTTTGGTTCTAGAATGACATATCGTATTCTTAGTTAGGTTAATTGAGCTAACATTATCTACGTAGAGTTTAGTGTTCTGAAGTCTAACTTAAAGTCTCTGAGAGTGTGCATTCAAAAAGTTGAGTGACACACTCACCAATCGCGATGTATTCGGCTTCGGTGGTAGATAAGGCAACACAGTGTTGCTTCCTACTGCACCAACTCACTAGACTCGAACAGAGAAGTTGACAACAACCACTCGTACTGTTGGACTTTCTGAGCCGCAAAAACCACTTTTTGCGTTGCGGAAACCTCGGAAGCCCGGCCACGGATCTGTGCGAAGATATAAAAATAAAACCTACATGTATGTGTTATGAAAACCTAGATCTACCATAGATCTATATGATGAGAGTGTTACCCTCATAGTGACACCCTTCGCTTATCCCGCTCGTCCAAATGCTTTGCCAGAACTCAAGAGTGTCAAGTGTACACTCCTCTACAAGTATCCACACGGACAAAAGGTGGAGAAAAACAACCTAGAGTGTGCTATCACTCCTTGGAAGTTTCGTCCAAGATGAGGAATGGGAGAGCAAGAGAGGAAGAACCAAGGAAGAAGAAGATGGAGTTAATCACAAAATAACTTCTCCCACTCAAGAAAAGTGGTCGGCCACTTCAAGTTGGGGGGTTACATGCACGCATGTAACTCCAAGAGCCAATGGCTCTTGGTCTCTCTCATGAGGTGGCACCACATGATAAGTCCATAATGATGTGGAACATCATCATTGGCCGGCCCCCATGCCATGTCACCATGACATGGCAATTGGTCAAGTCAAAATTGACCATTCATCTTCCCTCTCAAGTCAAGTCAAATTTGACCTCTAATCTCCCATGGTTGATCAAATCTAACCACTTGATTCAAGTCAATTTGATTTAATGAATCTCTATTCATTAATTTAAATTAACTCAATGAATCAAATCTAAATTAGACTCATTCAACACTTGAATCAAATTGAGTCTAACTCAATTAGTCTAATTTAGATTACTCTTAATCCAATTTGGTTCATCCCATGAACCTAATCCTTACAGTTCATCATATGAACCTAATCTCCATCTAATTGCCCTTTGTGTGTAACCCTATAGGTTCTTGTAACGTTGGCAATGCTCCTAAACCGATTTAGGAACATAAGCAATGAGCGGTATCTAGCAACACATCGTTGCTACCCAAGTTACAAGAATGTTGAGATCCAACATCACCTTTGTAACTACTAATTGTGACTCTCACAATATGTGACAATGTCCCTCTATCCTTGACATCTAGATTGACCAATTGAGGCATAGACTGTGTCATCCTCGGTACAATCTATATCTTGAACTCCAAGTAGAATCACTCTAATCAAATGAGCTCAATATCTCATATTGACTCATTTGGGCATGGCCATGCACTTCGTGGTCTCACTCTATCAAGAATAACGATGTCACTCCCGTCATATAGGAGAGATAGATCTCATCTACATCACTCACATCTCTCCGCATAATTTGTTACATACCTAGTAATCGTCTTTATAGTCCACCCATTTACGGGTGACGTTTGACGAAGCCAAAGTATGCAACTCCTTATGTAGGGAATCATGGCGACTTCAGGTCCAAGAACTAATAGTCATACTAATAGTCACATGAGAAAGTATATGACACTCATATAACGATCCATGATACTTTCTCATGGCGGGTCATTCAGTATACATTCTCCAATGCATACCCATGTGTCAACTTGATATCTCATATCCATGACTTGTGAGATCAAGTCATCGAGTTGACCTACATGCTAGTCTCTATGCATTAACATTGTCCCTGAATGTTAATACTTGACTAGGACTGATTAAGAGTAGTGTTCTCTATATCATCTCATTACCGATTCAACCAATCGATTGATATAGATAAGAACCTTCTACTCAAGGACGTTATTATACTTAGTTTATTTGGCACCAATACAAGTAAATAGAATAACCATGCCTTTATAAATAGGAATATGATACAATAAAGTCCATACAATAATCATCACATGATTGGCTCTAGGGCTTTCACTAACACGTACTCTTTCTATCGAGCTTACTACCGGCATAGTCATAGTCGGAGTAGCTGGTTAGTTCGAACTCGGTAGATCTAGGGTACCAAATACCGACATTAAGAGTACCCTTTAGATATCTAAGGATACGCTTGACTAGAGTTAGGTGAGACTCCTTGGCACAAATTTAGAACCTTGCGCACATACTTACTGCAAATAAGATATCAGGTCGTCTTGCAATTAAGTAAAGGAGACTCCCTATTACGCTCCTATAGTATTTTAAGTCAATTGAATTTTCGGTTACATCTTCTTCTATATTTTCATTCGTTGCCATTGGAGTATTAATAATTTTAGCGTCTTGCATTCCAAAGCGTTTAATTAATTCCCTAGTATATTTGCGTTGATGTAAATAAATTCCATCTTTAGTTTGTTTAATCTGTAGACCTAAGAAGAAACTTAACTCACCTACTAAATTCATTTCAAATTCACTTTCCATAAGTGAAATGAATTCATTGAGTAGGATCGAGTTGGTGGTTCCGAAGATGATATCATCTACGTAGATTTGGGCTATGAATATGTCTTTACCTACATTTTTTACGAAAAGGGTTGGATCAACTACACCTTGGTTAAATCCTTTGGACTTAAGATAAACTAAAAGCCTCTCGTACCAAGCTCGAGGAGCTTGTTTAAGTCCATAGAGAGCTTTCTTTAACCTAAGGACATAGTCGGGTTTATCTAGGCTTTCGAAACCGGGGGGTTGACTAACATAAACCTCCTCTTTAATATATCCATTCAAGAATGTTGACTTTACATCCATTTGGAACAACTTAAATCCTCGATGTGCAGCATATGCTAATAACATTCGAATGGACTCTAATCTAGCTACTGGGACATAGGTCTCGTCGTAATCTAAACCTTTGACTTGACTAAACCCTTTAGCGACTAATCTAGCTTTATTTCTAACTACTTCAACTTTATCATCAAGTTTATTTCTAAACGCCCACCTTGTTCCAACGATTATTTTATCTTTAGGTGGTGGTACTATTTCTCATACTTCATTCCTAGTGAATTGAGCCAACTCTTCTTGCATTGCAATAATCCAATCGGGATCAAGAAGATCTTGGTCAATAGTTTTGGGTTCAATTTTGAAAATCAAGGAGATTTGACTAAGGTTTTAGTATGAGGCTCTAGTTCGAACTTCTAGACTTGGATCACCTATCACTTGGTCGATAGGATGATTCGTTTGAGTCCTAGTTTGATTTGGGTTAGAGTCATCTATCACTGTGTTGATAGGATGACTCGTTTGAGTCCTAGTTTGGTTAGAGTCATCTACCACTTGGTCGATAGAATGACTTGGTTGACTTAGGTTAGGATTAATACTAGACTTGATCTCTGGATCGGAGTTGAGTCCAGTATGAATCGGCTTGCTAATTGGGGTTGCAGGGGGTTTTGTAGGTTCGTGTCCTTCATCAAACACTACATTGATAGTCTCCTCGACTCTAAGGGTGTCATGGTTATATATTCTATAAGCTCTACTCATAGTCGAGTATTCTAGAAAGATTCCGGTCGAGGTTTTGGATGTAAATTTCCCTATGTAATCCTTAGTGTTTAGGATATGTACCTTACACCCAAATACCCTAAAGTACTTGATGTTAGGTATTTTATCGTTATAAATCTCGTACAAGGTCTTAAGGTACCTCTTTACCATAAGGATCCTATTTTGGACATGGCATGTCGTACTAACAGCTTCCACCCAAAACCTATCGGGTAGGTTATACTCGTTTAATATTGTCCTAGCAGCTTCTTGTAGGGTTCTATTTTTACATTCTACCAGGCCATTCTGTTGTGGAGTTCTAGGGCATGAGAACTCATGGTGGTATCCATTTAGGTTACAGAATTCTGTAAACTTGTGGTTCTCGAATTCACCACCATGATCACTCCTAAGTCTTTTGATTTTAAGATTTTGTTGATTTTCTATTAGTTTAAATAGGTTGATTAGTTGATCTAGGGTATCACTTTTGTGTTTGATGAACCTAACCCAAGTAAATCTAGAATGATGTCTCAATTATGACTAGCGAATTGACTGCTCGTGTGAATCAAATAGATCCATGTGTAGGAGCTCAAGAACACTTTTGGTTCGTTCTTGATTAGTTAGTTGATGTTGTGTCCTAGATTATTTACCTTGTTGACAAGCATTACATATTTTATTATCCAACTTGTTGAGGTTAGGCAAACCTCTGACTAAGTCACTCTGACTCATCTTGTGGATGAGTCTTGGGTGCGAGTGACCGAGTCGTCGGTGCCACAACCAAGATTCCTCTTGTCATGTCATAAGACACTTGGTTGATGAGTTAGTTAAATTAATAGTATAAATATTGTTATTTCTGGTTCCTTTAAGAATTGTTTTAGAAGTTACATTTGTATTAATTATGCATTCATTTTCTAGAAATACGACCTTATAGTTATTATCACACAATTGGCTTACACTAAGTAAATTATATTGAAAATTTTCTACCAATAAGACATTTTGAATAATAAAGTTAGAGTTGAGCTCAATATCACCTGATCCGATGATTTTAAGCTTGTCGTTGTTTCCAAAGGCTACCGATCCTTGTCGTTTGAATAGAAGCTTCAAAAACTTGAGTTGATCTCCGGTCATGTGTCGGGAGCAACCACTGTCCAACATCTATTGATCCTACACGCAAGGTAGTTGGATTGGATATTGGATTTATTAAAGGTTGGTTGAAAATTATTAACCTAAATCATCTCACCCATGTCTACATGATCAAGCATGTTAACCCTATATGTTCTTTTGAGATTACTTCCAATTTTACTTGATTTAAATTTAATGATTTAAACACTTGTTAACCTTGCGTTAGATTTGGATTTGACCTTAGCCTCATCAAGTTACCTTTTCAAGATCATGGCTTCCAGGTCATGGCGAGGCACAGAGGCCTTCTTTGATCAGAAACTGACAACTTCCTTAGACAAATCCATTTTCAAGAAAATAGAGACTTGACTCACCTAAGACCACTTCCTGGTCTAACTAGTCTAGGATACGGCGAGGTAGCTTCAGCTAGTTCCACTCGGTCAAGTGCACCAAACTAGATACGCCTTATCTAGCTTGAATACACAAGACTCCACTTTCCTAACGTACTATCATCTCACCGTATCCTAGTACTATGTTACCAAGTATTGACGAGTTATAGTCCTATCTAACCATTCTAAAAAGAAAAATCAAAATAAATAAATAACCTAAGCATGCAATTTCTAAGTTAAAACACAAACAAGTTTTGTACTGGCTCCCCCTGGACCGTTGAATCGGTTTGGTCTCTCCACATAGTGGATTTGGTCCTTGAGAACCCAGTACTGGTTCGACCCTAAGTTTGAAATCAAAGCGGTCTTAGGGACCCATGCTTGGATACGTTTTTTTATGTCGACTTACAATCGACATATACGACTTGTTGGTTGTATTTGAGCTAAACCCTAGTCCGGCCTTGTTGTATACGGCCCTTTGCGATCCAAGTAGGAGGTCAAGTCCTTTGGATCCCAAAGTAAACCTTTTCAACGTGTTCCTAAGATCTTCGACTTGACTCTTCAAGAGTGAGTTCTCAACTTCGAACTTTTCAACCCGAGTTAAGTCCTCCTCTCGAACTCGACTAGTCGAAGAGGTTAGGGAGACCTCATATTTGAGAAGTTTAACTTCCTCAACCAGGGTCTCGACCTTGGACTCGGGCTTAGCTAATTTCCTAGTTAAGAATTTAATTGCACTATAAAGCGTACTAATAAGGGATCAACTTAACTTGAGTGTATCTTTTGAATCGGATGTGGATCCGTGGCTTGTATTGAATAGCGCTTCGCAGTCTGATTCGTCTCCGGTTTTAGATTCGTGTTCCTGTTCCGACTCTGTCTCCGATTTAATCGGTTTAGCCATGAAGATCATATCATCGTCTTCTTCCTCGGACGCTTCTTCCCACGTAGCATTGAGTTCCTTTTTGTGTTTCGGTGCTTTGCTCTTGATCTTCGGGCATTCGGACTTGATGTGTCCAAACCTGTTGTATTCGTAACACGTAATGTTAGAACTTTTAGGCTTACCTTCGTTGGGTCAAGTGACGGTTCGCTTTCGGCCCTTGACCATCCTCCGAACTAGGTTGACTAGTTCGGCCTCCATTTCCGGGTCGACCTCCGAATCAGATTCATCTTCTTCCTCCTTTGTTAGTAATATATGAGAGATGTCCTAAGGCAATTGCCTTATGTTTGAACCATTTATATGATAAATGAGGATTCACTATTTGAGTATACATGTTCTCATGTATTTGATTAGATCTTAAACTCATTTATTGAATGTCCATGATACGATTCATAGCATGAGAGAATTTGTGATTGGATCACAACTAGTGAGTATCTCTACATGTGTAATTGTGATGTATCGGAATTATCCCTAATCGATGAATTGATGGATTTGGACACCATCAATTCTGTCGAGACTAGCACGAGATATACTCCTTGGTGTATCCAAGCAGCTGATTCTCACTAGTTGGACACATTGTGATGTCCGGAGTTAATCGTGGATGCTAGTTATGGTAACTAGTTCATTGGAGTAACCTGTCGTAAGACTTCATATGGTTCTCTGCATATATAGATATGTCAATGAAGTTCTTACTGCATCTTAAGTGTGATGTTCCTTTGACTTGTGGTATTTATGTCACGCCTGCCCCTTCTCGTACTCTAGAGGGGGAGGAAGGGCGGCGCGACGCAATCATACATGCGTGCATTTACAGCGGAATAATTTAAACTTTAAAAAAAAAACATAAAACATGGAACATGCATTTACCTTCTTATGTGCAAATAACTCAACATTCTTAACCATGTAACAGGTGAACATTTAATAAACATGCGTAATCATTTCATAAGAACACTACTTGGTGCAAATTCATGATAATCAACATAATGAAGTTATGGGAGCCTAAATACAGGTATAGGGTACATGGACATCACTGAGGCATTTAGAGTATCATCTAGGTACATAGTTCTCTATCACTTAACAATTCAATCAAGATAAGAAGGTTCTTAGCAATTCTTTAACTAAATCAAGTGCTTAACATACTAAGGTTTCATAAAGCATAACGAGTATAGTTTCACATCATGTATAACCCTCGAAGCAAGTCTAAGTTAACATCAAGTAACAACCATCAAAACATCAAGTAGTGATCAACTCCTAACAACTAACATGCAAACTTTAAAACATGCATAAGTCTTGAAACATAAAACAGATCGCTTCCACCATGCCACTGCCACACACACACTTTGCCCCTCCTGCTGCTCCCTTTAGTTTAGTCATTCTTTACCCTTATCTACAGTATAAGGGAAACATGAAACTATAAGCACATAGGCTTAGTAAGATCCTTTCCTACTCACAAAAAAAAAACCATACATCAGGTATTAGACATAGAGTAGTGACATGATCATCTAGACAACATATAGGCATAGCATTCATATAAAAGGTCTTAACATGATCATTTAGGAACATATGACTAGAATTCATAAAAACATTGACATGTTCATCTAAACAATATATAGGCATAGCATTCATATAAAAGTCATGACATGATCATTTAGGAAACATATAGGCATAGCATTCATATAAAAGTCTTAACATGATCATTTAGGAACATAAGTCTAGAATTCATAAAAACATTGACATGTTCATCTAAACAACATATAGGCATAGCATTCATATAAAAGTCATGACATGATCATTTAGGAAACATATAGGCATAACATTCACATAAAAGTCTTAACATGATCATTTAGGAACATAAGTCTAGAATTCATAAAAACATTGACATGTTCATCTAAACAACATATAGGCATAGCATTCATATAAAATATCATAATCACATAGACATGAAATGGCTATATGCAAGATGTTCTTTGAAAACATATATTTTATAGGTACTTAAACATAATCTCAACATTGAGGGCCCGACATTGTACCACATACATCATCATCTTTGTGCGCATCCCTAAATAGACCCGAGGTAGCTAATCCCGAACCGACTAGGGTACTAGGTCCATACTACGACCGTCGACCTAGGGGCAGCATAGGAGCCCATCCTAGGCCTGTACTACGACCGTCAACCTAGGGCAACTTAGGAGCCAATCCCGTACTAGGTCTGTTCTATGACCGTCGACCTAGGGGCACGTAGGAGCCCATCCCGTGGACTTTGCTAGGGTCCGGTACAAGCCATACAAAAGTAAAATAGCATATTATCTTCCTTATCATAACATATCATGTTCCTTATCATAACATATCATATTCCTTATCATAACATATCATTTTCCTTATCATAACATATCATGTTCCTTTTCATAACATAAAGAGTGCTTTTAGTCCCCATTCATAGGGAAGCGTCTCTTAGGCATTTCATCATACATACTTGTACATCATGATGCAATGAGCATAACATAATCATACATTCATACAATTAACATGGACATAAGGTAGTGTCATAAACAAATCATGCTATCATAAAGTCTAACTATCAACATGTTAACATCATATATAAATATATCATGGCATGGAAGATCATGGGTGAGTATGAACAAGGTTTGGCCGAAACTTCCAAGGGGGATCTTAAGAATTCAAACCCTAATTCAACTTGTACAAGGTCTAACTAACATTAGGCTAACATCATATACATATATATCATGGCATGGAAGATCATTGGTGAGCATAAACTTATCATGGCCGAAACATCCAAGGAAGGTTTGTAAGAATTCAACACCCAAACAACTTACACAAAGCCTAACTAACATCATGTTAACATCTTATATACATGTAGCATGGCATGGAAGGTCATTTGTAGGCACTTACATGGTCTTGGCCGAAACCCTAATAGAGGTTTAAGGGACTCAAATACTCAAACAACTTACACAAAGTCTAACTAACATCATGTTAACATCTTATATACATGTAGCATGGCATGGAATTTCATTAGTAGCCCATACATGGTCTTGGTCGAAACCCCAATGGGGGTTTTAAGGATTCAAATACTCAAACAACTTACACAAGGTCTAACTAACATCGTGTTGACATCATATATACACCTAGAATGGCATGGAAGATCATTAGGAGCATAAATGGGGTCTTGGCCGAAACTTTCAAAGAGGGGTTTGAAATCAAACACTCAAACAACTTGTACAAGGCCTAGCTAACATCATGTTAACATCATATATACACCTAGCATGGCATGGAAGATCATTAGGAGAATAAATGGGGTCTTGGCCTAAACTTTCAAAGCATGATCTTAAGAAATCAACAATCAAAACAACTTGTACTGCAGGTGAGGGGATTACTTACATCCTTTTGCTTGGTTTACTAATAAAACTATACCCTTGGAGCCAAGACAAAGCCTCTCTTTCTTGCTTCTTGAGTTTTTGGAAATGGAAGAAGGAGGGGATAGGTTTTCGGTGGAGGAAGAAGAGAATGATAACTTGTGTTCTCTTGTCTCCTCATTACTCCTATTTATTCAAGTGAAGGTGTCCCTTTGCCTCCCTTACCCTTATCTATCATTTCCCTTACCCTTCTAACAGCACACCCCTGCTGGGTTTCTGGTTATCACAAGCATCTTAAGGTTTAGTTATCTGCTTGAAGGTTTAGGGTTCAAACCCTGGGCCATGCATCCTTTTTGGCTCTATTTTCTTTTATTTTTGAAAGAGCCCACATAAAAGCCCATTATAATCATGCAAAATTCTTATAAAATTTGCTAGAAATTTTACGGGCGTTACAATTCAAGTCATCTTGATCATGAAGACTTATGCTTTGACATCTTAAGCAAGCATCTCCGAGGAGATGTAGACCCGGGATGATTGGGTATAAGTCGGAGTGATCGAAGGTGTTTGAATAGCCTATAAAGGATTCACCACTCCTTGCGAGGAGATGTATACCCATGGCCTCTCGTCGGATTATTACTAAAGTCTTTGGCCAAAGCATTACATGTTTAGAGTAAGATACTCTTGGATACATATGCAGTAACTAGAATCCGTAGGACGAGGAAATGATACTTGGGCTAGGTGTGACGTAGTCAACCTACTGGGGACTGACACTATAGACCATGTCCTGAACCGAGTGGATATAAGATCAGTGAAGGGAATGGGACACGAATCATTATAGCTGCTGAAGGGTTTCAGAAATAGTTCTGGATCAACCGTTGATCTTTTCGGTTAATTTGGGATCATGATATACTACTAGGTGTCACTCATGATCGTTCTATAATTAATGGTTAATTATAGATGGACAACATAAACCGAGAACCTATTTGGTCACACGCACAACGAGCGTAATCCAAAGTATTTAAAACGAGCTTGAGAATGAAATTCTCATACCGAGAGAAACTAAGATTGGTTGGACCAAACAAGGAGCGAGGATGAAATCATTTCAGTTGCAATGGAAGCATGGATGGTGTTAGTAATATATGAGAGATGTCCTAAGGCAATCATCTTATGTATGAAACATTTATATGATAAATGAAGATTCACTATTTGAGTATACATGTTTTATGTATTTGATTGGATCTTAAACTCATTTACTGAATGTCCACGATACGATTCACAGCATGAGAGAATTTGTGATTGGATCACAACTAGTGAGTATCTCTACTTGTGTAATTGTGATGTATCGAAATTATCCCTAGTCGATGAATTGATGGATTTGGACACCATCAATTCTGTCGAGACTAGCATGAGGTATACTCCTTGGTGTATCCAAGCAGCTGATTCTCACTGGCTGGAGACATTGTGATGTCCGGAGTTAATCGTGGATGCTAGTTATGGTAACTAGTTCATTGGAGTGATCAGCCGTAAGACTTCATATGGTTCTCTGCATATATAGATATGTCAATGAAGTTCTTACTATGGCTTAAGTGTGATGTTCCTTTGACTTGCGGTATTCAAGTCATCTTGATCATGGAGACTTATGCTTTGACATCTTAAGCAAACATCTCTAAGGAGATGTGGACCCGGGATGATTGGGTATAAGTCTAAGTGATCGAAGGTGTTTGAATAGCCTATAAAGGATTCACCACTCCTTGCGAGGAGATGTATACCCATGGCCTCTCGTCGGATTGTTACTAAAGTCTTTGGCCAAAGCATTACATGTTTAGAGTAAGGTACTCTTCGATACATGTGGAGTAACTAGAATCCGTAGGACGAGAAATTGATACTTGGGCTAGGTGTGACGTAGTCAGCCTAGTGGGGACTGACACAATAGACCATGTCCTGAACCAAGTGGGTATAAGATGAGTGAAGGGAATGGGGCACGAATCATTCGAGCTACTGAAGGGTTTCAGAAATAGTTCTGGATCAACCGTTGATCTTTTCGGTTAATTGGGGATCATGATGTACTACTAGGTGCCACTCATGATCGTTCTATAATTAATGGTTAATTATAGACGGCCAACATAAACCGAGAACCTATTTGGTCACACGCACAACGAGTGTAATCCAAAGGATTTAAAACGAGCTTGATAATGGGATTCTCAGACCGAGAGAAACTATGTTTGGTTGGACCAAACATGGAGCGAGCATGAAATCGTTTCAGGCGCAATGGAAGCGTGGATGAGCCGTGTCTTATGAAGACATAATGGATGGACCAAAATGGTTTGGTTCTAATCCAATGGAGGAGAATAAACAAAAGGGTTTGGTTTATTTTAAACGAATGAACCAAAAGTTGGTTCGGTTCGTTTTAACTTAAAATAAACCATCATGGTTTGGTTTATTTTAACTTATCTTAATGGAGCGGGTTAACGGGCCTAATGGTTATGATTCAATAACCATTAAGAGAATTAGTTCTCTATAAAAGAGGGCTTAAGGGATAATTAAGCCCTAATCCAAAACCCCCTTGCCCTAAGGTTGCCGCCCACCCCATTGAGGGAGCTTTCGGTGCCAACCTCTTGCCGCTGCCCATAGCTCGTTCAACCGGCGTCCAGAAGGTAGCTTCCTTCCTCACGGCCGAGCTGCTACGGTTAGTGCTCAAGAGATCTCCTTCAGGTTTGGCATCAAGGTGAGCTCTATCTTCCTTGGTTGGCGCCTATCACCTCCACCAAAGCTGTCCAGTTTTCTGACAGCTTGTTCTCCTCGCCGGAGCGCCGCTTTGGATGACGTTAGAGCCCGGCAGCGGCTAACTTACCAGAGATTCGATCTCTGGTAATCCTATGAGGTGGAGGAGGCGATTCGGCCAATCGGTTGACGAATACCTCTCCGGAGAAGCGAGTTTTGAGAACTCGGTTTTGGATCCGAATTTGGATTCGGATCGTGATCATCTCTCGATCACGTCGTCTTCAACACGAGGCTAGTAACCCATACGAAGACGAAGCTCGTGGCTTAGCGAAGTCATCCTAAGGATACTCGGCGTGGATACGGATAGAGACGATTCTAGCGAGGATCGTTCCGGTTGATGTCGTTCCCGCTACACGTCATACGAAAGGTATAACGTAGTTAAATTTCCTTTTATTGCAAATTTAAATTTACGGTTATGTCTACACTTGTTGTACTATGCATGTGTGTGATGTGTGTGTTGTAATAAATGTAGATTTATTAATTTTATTGCTTCACTGTGCTCATGTTTACTTAAACGTGATCGAACACACACACGCCATGTGTCGAAACCCAACAAAGGGTATCGAGCCCTGTTGTGTTTCGACATACTCGTAACATGGTTTTGCGATAGTCATAATGTATTTCTAGAAATTTTCTAATTTTGGAAATTTAGAAGTATTTTTGGAAATTTTTCAATTTTGGAAAGTCTAGAAGTATTTATGGAAATCTTCCACTTTTGGAAAGTTGGAAGTATTTATGGAAATTGATATTTTCCATAAATAAAATATTTGATTAGATTCTGGAAATTTGTTTCTAATTTAATCATGATTTGATTTGGGAAATCAAATCTTAAAATATTTTATTTCCATAAGTAGTTTTAATGATTTAGGAAATTGGTTTCTAAATAGATTTTCCTTAATCAAATAATTCCATGAATAAAATATGTGATTAGATTTGGAAATTTGTTTCCTAATTTAATTATGATTTGATTTGGAGAATCAAATCTTAAACATATTTTATTTCCATAAATAGTTATGACATATAAGGAAATTATATACATGACATAATTGTATGCCATGTAATTGCATTAGATGCATAACATTATGCCATGCGTGTCGTGACATGTAGATGTATGCCATGTATGTCATGCCATGTAGATAATAGTTATTTGCATGCAAAGAGGATGAGACATAAAACCCTAACTCAATATTAAAGCCTACACCTTCCATTAATATGGTTAGAACCAGAGTTCCGTTTCTTGTTTGGGTTGTTGGACTCTCTCCAAGCCCGGCTCGAACCTGAACATGTTCAAACCATGGAATAGTTTAATACTAATATGGTAAGAGTCAGAGGTCAATCGTTAGCTTTGGTTGTTGGACTCTCTCCAAGCTGGGCTAATTGGTTGAATGCGCTCTAACCATATTAAAACTATTTCTCGATTAATGGGTTGGCTTTAACCTGGAGCATTGGCTTGTTGGACTCTCTCCAAGGTCGATGTAAAGGGAGGTGAAGTTGGGTGCTATGTATATGATGCATACTTGTTAATGTGTTAACAACCCGATGTATGTGTGAACATTCAATTAGTTGATAGCACATTGTGGTAGTTGCATATACGTGATATGCAATCGGTATAGTTGATACCTACCGTCGTAGTTATGAAAGGCTTGTTGGACTCTCTCCAAGGTTGTTCATATCTATGATGGATATCAGCCCATTTGGAGATGGACCTACGATCTCCCGAAGTGATTTTGGGGTTTTTGAAATTCGAAAAATGAATGGGATTTATGAATGTATAATGATGCATTTTAAAATCATCCTTCTCATATATGCTCGTTTTGTATTTCTAAGATTGATCATGATATCTTTGAATTTGCGTTCCATTTTGGATTCGAATAAATTGGCTGGGCCGAAATTCTTGGACTGGCTTAGAAACTTGAGAATTGTTCTCAAGGTTGAAAAGCTTGTGTATGTCCTCGAAGCGCCTCTTCCCGCCCATCCTAGTGACGATGCAACTCCGGACCAATTGTTTGTCTATCAGAAACATGTGACTGATTCTGAACTGACAAGTTGCATCATGCTAGCCGCGATGGAACCCAAGCTACGAAAGCAGCATGAGCATATGGATGCTCATATCGTAGTCCTTCATCTTTATGAGTTGTTTGATAAGCAAGTGAGATTCGAAAGGTTCGAAGTCTCCAAGCTCCTCTTCACCTCTGAGATGCAAGAAGGTTCATCTGTGGTACTGCTCAACATGCTGAAGACTGTGGAGCCTTCTGAGAAGCATGAGCAGGGGACTGTGTTGTTAGTTGATTCCTCGAAGAAAGGTTCTAAGAGGGAGTCAAAGGAACAACAGAAGGGGAAGAAGAAAAAGGCTAAAAGGCAGAACTAGCTCAAAAGGGCACTTGCCATCATTATGGCAAGAAGGGCCATTGGCAAAGAAATTGCAAGATTTATCTTGAGTCCGTGAAGAAGGATAAGGCATAAGATGCTCCATCTTTTTCATATATCGTTATTGATTGTCATTCTATTTCCTTAGACACTTGGGTATTGGATACTGGGTGTGGCTCACATATATGTAATGACATACATGGGCTAAGGAATAGAAGAAGACTTGTCAAGGAAGAGTCAAATTTACGTGTTGGGAATGGAGCAAAGGTTGCTGCACTCGCCATTGGAATGTATTTGTTGAAACTCCCTGCAAGACTTGTCTTAGAACTGGACAATTGCTTTTATGTTTCTTCGTTGATAAAGAACGCCATTTCTATTTCTTGTTTAAATAGAAATGGGTACCATTTGACTTTAGTAACAATTGTTGTTACATAACTTTGAATGGAGTTCTTTATGGACCGGAACTTTAAGCAATGGTGTTTATACGCTGGACGATCCAAAGTGACATTTGCAATATCGGCGAGCAACAAGCGTGCTCGAAAGGATAATCAATTAGACTCTATATGTGGCATTGTCGTTTTGGCCATGTAAGCAAGAAACGCATGTCCGAATTACACCGATGTGGAATTCGAATCGCTTGAATTGATTCATACGATACATATCATGCTTAAAAGGCAAGATGACTAAGTTACCTTTACGAAAAGGTGAACGAGTGGGAGAGTTACTAGGTCTAATACATACCGATGTATGTGGACCTATGTCAACTCAAGCTTTAGGAGGCTATAGCTACTTCATTACCTTCACCGATGATCACTCACGGTTTGGGTATGTGTTCTTGATGAAACACAAGTCTGAAGCCTTGAAAGGTTCAAAGAATTCAGAAATGAAGTAGAGAAACAACATGACAAGAGTATTAAAATACTTCGATCGGATCGAGGTGGTGAATACTTAAGTCAAGAGTTTCTTGATTATCTAAGAGACAATGGTATATTGTCTCAATGGACTCCGCCATATACACCACAACATAATGGTGTATCTGAGAGGCGAATCTTAGGACCTTTGTTGGACATGGTCGTCAGTCAATGATGAATCATGCGAATCTTCTCAAGTCCTTTTGGGGCTATGCACTTGCATACTGTTTACTTGTTAAGCTAATGCCAACCAAGGTAGTCTCAACTACTCCATATGAGATATGGAATAGTAAGAAACCTCATATATCTTACTTGAAGATATGGGGTTGTCCTGCTTATGTGAAGCGGACTGTATCAGACAAATTGGATGCTAAGTCTGATAAATGTCTATTTATTGGATACCCTAAGGAAACAAGGGGTTACCAATTCTATCATCCTGTGGAACAAAAGGTGTTTGTTTTAAGGCATGCTGTGTTTCTAGAGAAAGAGTTTCTCTTGCAAGAAAACAGTGGGAGTGTCGTCGAGCTTGAGGAGGCTCGAGAGACTCAAATAGACATTAATGAGATACCTGGTGAAGCACAACAGCCGACAACTCATAGTGATGAGCAATTGGCTGGACCTATTGTAACACCACATCTTCGTTGATCTGGTAGAACACGCAATATTCCTGAGAGATATGGATTTCTCGTAAGTGAATCGAACGACGTGTTACTCATTGATGATGAGGAGCCTACTAGTTATGAAGAAGTGCTGACAAGTTCAGAAAGGGATAAGTGGCTTGGTGCCATGAAGTCGGAAATGGATTCCATGTATGAAAACCAAGTTTGAAACTTGGTTGACCCACCTGAAGGCATAAAGCCTATAGGGTGCAAGTGAGTTTTCAAGAAGAAAACCGACATGGATGGTAATGTGATTACCTATAAGGCTAGATTGGTGGCGAAAGGATATCGTCAAAAGCAAGGTGTTGATTATGAAGAAACCTATTCGCCTGTAGCTATGCTTAAATCCATTCGGATGCTCCTGGCCATAGCGGCTCATTATGATTATGAGATATGGTAGATGGATGTGAAAACAACTTTCCTTAATGGAAACCTGCTCGAGAACGTGTATATGATACATCCTGAGGGTTTCACATCGGTTGATAAAACCAAGGTATGCAAATTGCGACGGTCCATTTATGGATTGAAGCAAGCATCCAGGAGCTGGAATATCCGTTTTGATGAGACAATCAAAAAGTTTGATTTCTCACAAAATCCAGACGAACCTTGTGTGTACAAGAAGGTTAGTGGGAGTGCAGTCGTGTTCCTAGTATTGTATGTCGATCACATATTACTTATAGGAAACGATGTTTCAATCTTACAGTCAGTTAAGGTTTGGTTATCCAAGACATTCTCCATGAAAGACCTGGGAGAAGCAACCTACATCCTTGGGATTAAGATCTATAGAGATAGATCGAAACGGTTGCTTGGTCTTTCGCAGTCTACATATATAGACCGAGTACTAAAGAGGTTTAGCATGTCGGAATCCAAGAAAGGTTTCATACCCATCAGGCATGGGGTACACCTTTCGAAGTCTATGTGTCCGCGCACAGAAGACGAGAGGATTTGCATGAGTAAGATTCCCTATGCATCCGCAATAGGATCTATCATGTATGCTATGTTATGTACGAGGCCCAATGTATCGTATGCTCTGAGTGTCATGAGCAGATATCACGATCGAGAATGGATCATTGGGTGGCTGTTAAGATGATCCTTAAGTACTTAAGAAGAACTAAGGATGCGTTCCTAATATATGGAGAAGGGTACATGGCTATCAAGTTTTTTGGACAGCTTGTTTACATCGTGTTGGGCATCGTTTGGATGACATTTGGAGCTACAAGGGCTTCCTTCCCGGGATTCGATCTCCGATAATCCTCATAGGTGGAGGAAAACGATGGGCGAATACCTCTCCGGAGGAACGAGTTTTTGAGGACTCGTTTTAAATCCGAATTTTGATTTGGATTGTGATCTTCTCTTGATCACATCATCTTCGACACGAGGCTAGTGACTCGTACGAAGATGAGGCTCGTGACTTTGTGAATTCATCCCGAAGATACTCGGCGTGGATACGGATAGAAGCGATTCTAGCAAGGGTCACTCCGGTTGATGCCTTTCCCGCTACACGTGATACGTCAGGTATACGTAGAATAAATTTCCTTTTATTGCAAAATTTGAAACTATGGTTATGTCTACACATGTTGTACTATGCATGTGTGTGGTGTGTGGTGTGTGTGTTGTAATAAATTAGATTTATTATTTTTATTTCTTCCACTGTGCACATGTTTACGAAACATGTTCGAACACACACTCACCACGGTGCCGGAAACCCAACATCCTTCGGGGGTGGCTTGCTCGCGGTTTTCTTCTTTGAACCTGCAAAAAGTGTTATACCCTTCTCGGGTTCCGAGTTAGACTATTCATGGAGTTTGAAATCAAAAAATAACTCATCTAATCTAAGTTTTGAAAGATCCTTGGAGACCTTGTAGTCATCGACCATGGATGCCCACAAGGTAGTCCTAGGAAATGAATTTAGTACATACCTAATAAGGTCGCGATTTTTGACCCTTTGTCCAATTGCATGTAGGTTGTTGACGATATCTTGAACGCGATCATGAAGTTGCGTCGCCGTCTCGTGTTCCTGTATTTTTAGATTATATAACTTATTGAACAAGAGATCGCACTTACATACCTTGGCTTCATTGGTCCCTTCGTGTAGCTCCACCAGTTTTGTCTAAAGATCTTTTGTGCTGATGAAGGGGCCGACGCGATTAAGCTCCTCCTTGGACAAGCCGCATTGAAGGATTTGAGTTGACTTGGCGTCATCTTCTACTTGTCTTTTTGTCGCATTGGTCCATTGGTCATAATCCAAGGATTCACCCACTTCGTTAGTTGGAAGTGTGAATGCCATTTGGATTATGATCCACATCTCGATTTGGGTTTTAAGAAAGCATTTCATCCAACCCTTCCAATAACGGAAGTCATCTCCGTTGTAAAACGGAGGTTGGACGATGTTAAAACCCTCGAGATGGGCCATTGAAACAAAAAAAACAAAAGGATGAAGAGGAAGAAACCTAACAACACTAACGACGGAAATGTCCCAAGACTCACGTCTTGGATTAGTAGTGCAGGAGAAGAAAAACTACATGAATGAAAAAAAAAAATAAAAAAATTCGAAATAAATAGAAAAAAAATACGTAGAAAGCTAGATTGGTGGTTTCACCAAATCTTAGCACCCCCGGATCTGATACCAATTGTTGGATCGAGCGAATCACTAGAGAGGGGGTAAATAGCGATAAAAAAAATTTTGTTCGAGTAGATAATTAAATGCAGTGGAAGATAAATGAAAAATAAATGAGACAAGAAGATTTTTTACTTGGTTTGTAGCCTTCGGCTACTACTCCAAGGCCCTAGTGGTCCTCGACCACGCACGGAGGGCAAAGTACTAACGAACTCCTCCTCATTGGAGGTAGGAGTTAATCTAATACAAGAAAACACAAAAGCTAGAGGTAGAGGGACACTCCCCCTCTCCTCGTTACGATAAAAAGAAAGCTCCGAGATAATAATATTAAAGAGACAATCTAAATTAAGCTTATACCGACGAATAAGAAAATGAGAACTCAAGAATAGATCGTCGGAGTAGTAGCACTTCGTCGTCGGAGAGTCGGAGCATTACGGAGGCTTTTAAGAACTTAGAATTGATGAGAAACCCCTAGGAGAGGCCCTCCTTTTATAGCCTTTGAGTCCCTTCTCGAGAGGATCTTCAACCAATCAGATTTGAGCACCAATCCCCTTGAAATGAGGTGATAAGGCTTGACTCCTCGAAGCTGATCCTTGACCATCAGTCGACTGATGGCCATCATCAGTCGACTGATGGCAGCATTAGTCGAATGCTGACCGCAGGTAGTCGACTGATGGACGGCAGTCGAGTCCTCCAAGCTGGCAGTCGACTGATGCTAGCTTCAAGTCAAAATTATCTTAACAAAAACATTATTTCGACGGCCGCCGACCATCCGATCTCAACCTAGACCATCCATGGAATGTCTTTGGTCGGATCTACGCTTAAGACCATCCCCCTAAGGAGGATACGACCTTTCTTAATCTCACACACACATAAGCTTATCTCGATACTTACTGTGTCGCTTTCGCTTCCGGCCTTCCACTCGATTCCTTCGGCTTCCTCCGAAATCACTCGAGTGTCGCCCGACCACGGCGGCTTCCTCAGGGTGTCTCTAGCCTTCAGCTCCAGCGTTGCACTTTTCTGCACGCTCGATTTAGCTCGTGAGATAACAATGTGAACTTAACTTTGTATCGTTTGCTATAATCAAAACTCAGGTTTGACTTAGGTGCCTACTGCACCAACACACAGTGGTCAAGAAACAAATGTGAACAATTCAACCACTACTACTACTATTAATCGCCAAATGTAAATGAAATCTAAACTAATAATGAAAGCAATTCAACCAAGCACTGTCACTATACGGTACATTGGTCAAACATTAATTGAAACTAAACTAAACATAATCAAACATAACAAAATTAAAACTCTAACTACGACTCTAGTTAAAACACAAGTTAGAATATAGAATAAAATACAAGGTAAACCACAGTTTAAAACTATCACGCCCCGAGGGAGTCCCCGCCAGACAAAAATCCGACAGCACCTTCCCTTTACGGGTGACAATACCAATTTTCATACAAGGCCTACACGGCCACTATACATCGGTCAACACGACCGGAATCCAAACATCACACGCAGGTAATAAAATAGGCCTCAGGCCAACAAATCAAGGTAAACAAAAGTTTACACTAACTAGACTTACGCCTTCTGTCATCTGGGCAGGAATAACCCAACCAAAACCAATCAAAATAAGATCTGAATAAGGGTCCACAAGGACACCAAAAATCCATGAGTACATAAATCCAATTTCCAAGCCTAAACATATCTTCTAATAAAAATCCAAATCCATAAAAAAACAAATAACCAATAAAACTGTCATGATGAGTGGGGTTTGGCAGCTGGACTCTCCTGACAGCTTCATCCTGAAATAGATATAAATCAACGGGGTAAGTTCAAAGAACTCAGCGAGTATAGTCGATATGCAAAGTAAGATATAGCTAACAATAAGAATCATGCTAGTACAGTCTCACAAAAATAGGGTATGCAAGCAAGAAATACAAAAGGACTGTACTTACCTGAATCTCCTACCCTGATATAGGAGCATGTGCCTGACTAGAAGTAATAAAGTCATCACCATATATAAATATGAATCTTGTATGCATGGAAATCATATGCAATATCCAAGGCATCAATAAAAATGCAACAAACACAATACAAATGTTATCCATGCAAAAATGACATGGTCACCCCGACGCTGGCCACCGCCTCACACACGATGGTGAAGCCGAGTGGGTAGGGCTATGACAACTGTGCACTCTGCCATCACTTCTCCTGAGTGACCGAGTGGATAGGATGCTGTCGGAGTACACCTATCCTCCTGCCCCAAACAGAGTGGGGGAGCTAAGCTCTCATCTCCCGGTGTCATAGACCAGAGGAGGGATCTCTGCCCGCTACCATGCTGCCTCATCGCTACCCATGAGCGAACCAGTGGAGCCTGACAGAGCAACTGCACACACCCTCCTGATGTACCACTAACCCATGAGTGGTAGTGTGTACAGGCCTTGTAACTGGCTGCGGGCTCAACTATAAAGGAACCCCGTCCAGCCAGCATGCAATCATGCAAGATGGTGCATGATACTAAAGCATGTAAATCCAACTAAAAATACCTATCCAAATAATATGCACAATCAATAAGTGCATATCTATGATCCAAGTAACTATTATCCAAATAACACAGGGAAGATATAATCATACTGATCAAATGCATGTATCTAGTAGGCACAAAAACATACTAGGCATATAAACATGAAAATTATAGCAAGCTATTCTAACTAGCATATCAACATGACTATATCTAGAAGATAAGTCAAAATACCTGCCTGATAAAATAATGTCCAAAAGAATGAAACGAAATCGTCACGACCGTGGACCTGCCTCGTGACCGAAACCTGCATATAACATAACTATTGTTAAGCACCAAAAAAATGAAATCCACCGTCAAATCGAATACTAAATCGATTCCTTACATAACCTATTAACCCAAACCAATTTCCAATTCCACTAATTTATCTAACCCTTTCACCTAATAACAATCATTTTGTCCAATCACACCTGTACAACACCCAAAGTAAATCCATCCCCAAATCGAGCCTAAATCTTGATTAGCTTTAGTTCTAACATCATAAGCATAACAAACACTAGACCAACTATATAATAGTGTACATCCAACCATCCAATATCAATCGAAGAACACCAAAATCGTGCTTACCGACCCTAGGATCCCACCGGCAGCCGATACTCCCAACTCAATTTACAGCGGCTCAAACATTGTTCACAGCCGACCTTGCATGACCACCTCCAACCCTAATCGCACGATACCCACAAGCCCCTGACAACCCTTAACAGCCTATTCCTCTGAAGGAAATCCACCCCGAATCAACCAACAGCAGATAAAAGAAGTTAATTCGAGTTATACCTATGATGAGAGCCTTCCCCCAACGGCTTGGATCGCCGGAACACCCAACACCAACTCCGCTGCCCTTACTTCCCGCTGGAAACCCTGTTCACCAGCAGCTTTTGACCTAGATACCACAATCACCGGCGATGCAGAGGGACTCACGATGGCGGTTCGGTGATTGCTGGCGCACTGGGGAAGAAGAAGCAGCAACGATCGCGATGCAGCCGCACCGCGATGTGCGGCGGCGTGTGCGCGGCAACGAAGGCTACTGGTGCACCGAGAGGAACAGTACGGTGGTGGTTTGCGGTGAAGGTGAGCGCTGCCTGTCAGCAGCGACGTCGGCGTAACCTCGGTGTCGAACGGCGAGCGCGCGACGTGCTGGGGTGGCGGCAGAAAGGTGCTGCGGCGGTTGCGACGCGAGGAAGAGAGGCTCGGCGGTGTGGTCGCATGAGGAGAAATCGAGAGGAGGCGATCGGCCAATCAGAACGATAGTGACTGGCCACCGTGAATGGCGGCGATGGCGATGGCGGCGGTGGCCGTGTGGGAAAGGGCACGGGTAGTGGCAGCGTCAACGCTTGAGCGGCGTGGCGACAATCTAGCTGGCGCGACGAGGAAGAAGAGAGAAATCGTGGTCGCGAGAAAGGGGAAGGCTCGGGCGGCTAACCACGTGAGAGATGAGGAAATAGGAATAGAAAAAAAAACCTAGGTTAATTAAACCCATTAAATAACCTAAACAGGCCCTTAACAAGCTTGTTTGTCTTATCCCCGTAATTATCTCGTATGGGTTCCGTTTAAATCCAGAAAAAATCCTAAAATTTCCTAAAAGTCCCAAAAAATTTTCTGGATTATTTTCTTAATTCTTTGGCCATTTAATTTAATATTTTAAATTTTCAATATTTAACAAAAACACAAGTTAAAACACTAGTGAAAACACAGGTTACGAACACTAGTAAAAACACAATTCAAGGCCACTGTGAAAGCGCATATTAAAAACACTAGCGAAAACACAATTGAAAACACTAATGCAAACACAATGTAAGAACACCAGTGACAACACAAATGAAAACACAAGTGCAAATACGAAGGAAAACACAAGTGCAAATACAAATGAAAACACAAAATGAACCACAGAATAAAAATTAACCAACTCTCGTCCATAACTCTCGGAAAGGAACCACCCTCTCCGGTTACCCATGACAGATCTGCTGTAGAGGAATCATCGTCGCCGCGCATGGAGAGGAGGAAGAACGCCGCTCTATTTCTGGTCGTGATCTAGAAGGGGGAAAAAGGGAATGCCACCGTCGGCCTTGGTGGAGGAAGGGAACGGCCAGCGGTGCTTCGGGCGGATGACGTGGAGGAGAGTCGCCGGCATCGTGCGATGGAGGAGAAAAACTGCGCTCGCGATCGAATATGATTTTCTGTTCTATGTGCTGCGAGAAGAAGATGAGAAAATGGTGTAAGTCGTCTGATCAAAACCCCTTTAATCCAAGCCGTACAATTAAGCTAGGGTTTGATGGATCCCTTATTTGCTTAATTAAGCTACTCCATCCAACGGTGGTAATCAATTTAACTCTGGATGGCCAGATCTAATAACTCTGAAGGGAGAATCGAGATCCAACGGCCTGGATAAATGACCAAGATGTGTAGATCTTAATGTATGGGCCGGATCGCTCCAGATTCAGATGGATGGCTCAGAATTAATCACTTTCCTCAGACGGTCCATAATGCTCAGATCTGATCCCTTGATTTAATTGTCTCTGATCTGGATGAAAGGCTCAGATTAAGTCAACTTGAATTTCCCATTATGACCCCAGATGAAGCCATATTTGATCCAACTTGAGTCTAGTCCAGTGGCTCATCTCGATCTCCTACAAATAAAGACAAATTTTGCATATAAGTCCAAAATATAGGAGAATTTACAATTAGGTCCAAAAGATTATCCAACTCATAAAACATGCAAATAATCAACAATTAAATACACGAGAGGATTAAAACAGTGATATTAAGGACCAAAATAATACAATAAAATGGTAGTTATTAATACCCTTAGTAGGCGTCCATAAGGGATACAATTTCATATCCCACAGTAGAGTCAACTAACTGATCAATTCGAGACAAAGGGTAGCAGTCTTTAGGGCATGCTTTATTCAAATCATGAAAATCAATACACATTCTCCATTACCCATAGGGCTTGGGAACTAAGACTACATTGGAAATCCATTCGTGAAACTGAATCTCTCAGATATGGCCAACTTGTAGTAATTTATCCACCTCTTCGGCAATAACTTTGTCCTTCTCCGGCCCGAAGTGTCGCCTCTTCTGTTGGACAGGTCAGATTCCTCAAGTGATGTCAAGGTGGTGTTCGGCGATCAAGGGATCAATCCCTATGAGGTTGTGCACATCTTTGGCAAAGATGTCTTCATTCTGATGTAGACAATCCACGAGTTTTTCCTTCACCTCCAGTTGATGAGTCACCCGAGTGATCTTTCCGGGGGCTATCTCCACAGACTCACCCTCCTCCATCTTCTCAGTTTTAGGAGGGGCCTCTTCCAGTACATACATGTCTGAGATGACAACAACCTTCCCTTTGGGGTTGTCCATCCTTGCCTTCTTCTGGTCCTCCCTTACCATTGGACGTAACAGCTCCGAGTTGCTTTTCTGCTCTCCCCATGCTTCTCCAATAAATTGCCTGACTGGGAACTTCACCTTTTGATGGTAGGGAGAGGCCACCGTCTGAAAAATGGACAGAAAAGAATGACCCAAAATAGCATTATAAGTGGAAGGAGAATCCACTATAAGGAAAGGAATGATGTTAGTTTTTGGGCTAGACTTTATACCCAAAGTGAAGGGCAAAGAGATTTGCCCAATGGGATGCACCATATGCCCTGTAAAACCGAATAGAGGAGTCGCCACATCTTCTAATTGTACATTTCCCAGCCGCATTTTCCCAAATGCCTCATGGAAAAGAATGTTAACTAAACTCCCCAAGTCAATCAGGACTTAGGCTACCTCATAGTTTACCAAAGAAATCTGGATTACCAGAGTGTCAGTATGAGGTAGGAGGATGCCCCGCAGATCCTCAGGCCTGAAAGATATCTGTGGGGCATTATGAATGGTCTGCTCCTCTCTGATAGCCAAGCTTTCCATGAGGTGGGAGTATGACTTTCGGGCTCTATTTAAGTCCCCATCAATAGGTCTTCCTGCAATAACATGAATAACTCCCCGAGTGGGGACGTCCCCCAGGGAAGCCAATGCACCCTCGCCTACTGACCCTCCCTGCGAAGTACCTTCCTAGGTGGGTGGCTGCTGGCCAGGAAGGAGGGGAACTTGGGGTCTTGCATTGTACGGTCCCGGGTGAACAACATTAGGTCGTCGACCTCTTCTTACTAGCCCTCCCATCTGAGGTTGTAGATGCGAATATGTGGTTCGTATATGCTCTAACTCCTCCTGCAACTTGAAACAACGACCGCTAGTATGAAAATACTTCATGTGGTACTGGTAGAAGAATGGGGTAGGGGGATTACGGGGGATCCCCCTATATCTAGTTGGGCGTTGAAGAATGCCCTGCTAATCATATGCCACCATTTCTCGTTCTTTCCATGTCTGCAGGGGAGGTATAACTTCTGCGGCCATAATTTGCAAGGGAGGAACTAGACGAGCTCCCTGTTGGGATTTTTTGAGCCGCAAAAACCGCTTTTTACATTGCGGAAACCTCGAAAGCCCGGCCACGGATCCATGCGAAGATATATATAAAATAAAACATGTATGTGTTTAAAGATCCTAGATCTACCTTAGATCTACAAGATAGAGTGTTACCCTCGTAGCGACGCCCTTCGCTTATCCCGCTCATCCAAAAGCTTCACCAAAACTCAAGAGTGTCAAGTGAACACTCCTCTATTGGTATCCACACGGACAAATGGTGGAGAAAATACAATCTTGAGTGTGCTAGCACCCTTGATGTCCACGACAAGAAGAGGATTGGGAGAGAGAAAGAAGGAGAGCACCAAGGAAGAAGATGATGGAGTTACAACCAAATGAATTCACTTCATCAAGTGGAGTGGTCGGCCACTTCAATGGGTGGGGGTTACATGCATGCATGTAACTCAAAGAGCCAATGGCTCTTGGTCTCCCTCATGAGGTGGCACCACATGATAAGTCCATGATGATGTGGAACACCATCATCGGCCGACCCACATGCCATGTCACCATGACATGACAATTGGTCAAGTCAAAATTGACCATTCATCTTCCCTCTCAGTAATCGTGTTGACTCGAGTTTGACTCGAGTAGTACCTTGATGGTATTTTGATGATAGACAAAACTCATGACATGAGATTGTCATGGGAAAGTCCAACATAGGGTTGGCATGGAAAATCCAAGCATGGAGCTTGGTGTGGAAGTCCAAAGCATTGCGAAGCCGTGCGCTTGGTGCTTGGCATGGGAAATGCATTGCGAAGTCGTGCGCTTGGTGCATGTGGGAAGTCTTGAGGACTTGGTAAGTTCACTAGGCTCGGGGTCCTTTGTTGGAGGATCGGTTGGCCGGCTAGAGGGGGGTGAATAGCCCTCTTTCGTTGGATGTCGGTATTTGCTCGTCTACGATTAGATTAGCGCAAGCGGAAACAACAATACAAGCAAATTAAACAAATAAAAACAAAGCAAAAGAAATAGACAATGCTAACACAATGTCGTAACGTGGTTCACGGCTACGCCGCTAATCCACGGTCCCGATTCGTCCGAGGTGAATCACTCCTTCAAAGCCAATCACTATTGGTCTCTCCTTTGCACCAAGCTAGGTGGAGGTAACCTTTACAATCAAGATCACTCTTCTTACAATAAGATGGAAGTAAAAGCAAGTAAGAAGAGTAGGGAATCGTGTATGGCACTTTGGGAGAAGTTTAGAGCTCAAGCATTTAGCCTCCCAAAGCCCCATCCTCTTCCTTTTTATAGAGGAAGAGGGTTTCTTCCTCACTGGCCGCTGCCAATAACGGATGCTTTCCACGTTGGATTCCATCCAACGGCACTGGCATCAGTCGACTGATATTACCATCAGTCGACTGGTGCTCGATCAGTTGAGTCCTCAACGAGGTCGACTCCATTCTCGTGCCGTGCGCACAATTATCACGATCGTCCCTTCGGTCGATCGATGTCAACAGCAATGATTGCCACCCATGGCGCGATCGATTGCTTGGGCCAAATGCCCATGAGTCAGACACCAGTCGAACCCAATCGACTCAAGCGATCCGCCATTTCATGGCGATCGGTGCCGTGAAACTCAAACTTAACATTAGTTTCCTTCCGATCGTCGGATAAACCTTAACCCTTGTCAAGTTTCACTCACCACCATTCGGCCAAGTTCACCTAATGAGCTACTTACATTTCACTCATTCTCTCATCTCACTCGAAGTCCCTCGCCGAAGCTCTCTTCGTACACGTCTCTTGCCTTCGAAGTCTGCTTCCTTGGCTTCTCTTCAAGTCATCTCGTCCGGTCCTCTGATCAAGCACGACTCTGCAATGCTCCTTCTCCGACTCAGGCACGAGGTTGTGAGTGGTGAACCCACCAAGGCTCCATGTGCGAATTACTAAGCCCTGCATGACTTCAACGCACATATCAAATCAACATAACAAACTAACTTAAACCCTTTGCCACACACATCAAAACCTTATCATGGCAAGAGCTCGCCTAACAATCTCCCCCTTTTTGATGTGTGGCAATCCGTTTAAGTTAGGTAAAAACATTTGATATAAATTTCTAAGGTAAGAAAGCATGTAAGCATAAACATGATATAGCAACATGCAACTCCCCCTTAATCCATGAAACTCTCTCTACAAATTTCTCCTCCTATCATAATTAACTTAAACATAATTATTTCTCCCCCTTTGACACCATTAAAAAGATTAACACTAAGTTATAAACTCATGGCATCAAGTCTAATAGAAGGAAAATACCAAAAATTGTTTTAAAAACCTGAATTCGGCCTCAACTAGTCTGATTTTCAGGTCACCAGTCGACTGGTTCAGACTACCAGTCGACTGGCACGCGAATTTCAGAACTTTCTGATTTTCGGACCGAATTTCAGAAATGCATTAAAAATTCCAAAAAATTCAAAAAATCATGAAATTTGGAAGACATATTTCTTGTAAGATTCTTTATCAGTGAAAAATAGGTCTTCATGAAAAATCATTATATTTTCACGTATTTGCCAAAAATCCAAAAGCTTTAAAAACCACTAGGTTTTTAATCATGTGAGTATCAAGTTTAACACCTAGTTTTGATTCCAATTGTTTCAAAACATGAATACATAGATTTTAGATTAAGAAATTGTTTTGAAAACATATGAAATATCCAACCATGATCTTTGGGTAATATGTCTATGAATTAAACATAAGCCTTCCCCATGATTGGTCTATTATTGCTATTTTGATACTTTAAATGACCATCTAAATGCCATAGGCATTAGTGGACATTTGTATCATCCTAACATCTCACTCATGCTAAGTTTTCAATCATGGTAGCCTATAGTGAGTGTGAGATGTATCCTAGAGGGTATTTGTATACACTTAACCATTTGTATTCATGCAATTCTATCAAGGTTAAGTATCAACCTAACAATCCTCATAATCATTAAGGCATATATCAATTAATTCTACATTATGATCATGAACCTAATGTATTCATCAAATTATAATCATGCATTAGATATAATATCATGATAGTAAGCAAAGTATTACCTAAGGCATGATTTAAACCTATTTCTCATGATGATGTGCCAAATTTCAAAATCATAAATCATGATTACACATAAACATAGCAATTACATGAATCATCATGATTTAAGCATTATTAACTATTTATAGGCACATTATCATCACCTAACACTATTTAAAAATGTTTTCCCGCCATCCTAAGTCAACCAAAATATGATATAGGTCAATTGCATATGGTTGACTACCCTAGGGTTATCCTAACTCTTAAGGATGGATTTTGGAACCCAAAATAAGTTCTTTCCTATGGGGTTCACTAAAAACTCCTTGGGGATCCATTTTCTAGCAATTACCTTCTTCTTATCTTGTCCCCTAGCAATTAGGCATTTATAGGCCTTTTCATTTTTCTTTTCTTTATAACCTAGGCCTTTCTTATTAAAACTAGCTCTTTGGCTCCCTATAATCATGTTCAAGGTATTTGAGCCAATAGTGAATTTTTTTAGGGCTTTTGTCAAATAATCTACTTTCTCTCTTAAAGCCCTATTTTCTTCTATACATGCTTCACTAACATCCAAAGGCATATAGTTATCATGTGAGCATTCATCATCATCATTATCATTTAAGCATGCTTTTTCTAGTTTATTTTCTAAGTCCTTAATTTGATCTAGCATGCTTTTGTTCTTCTTCTTAGCTCTAAATAAGTCCTTAGTGAGGCTAGAAATCATAGACATAATTTGCTTAGGGGGTAGATTTGTTACCTCACTTACCAAATCCTCTTCTTCGGATGAGGATGTAGAGGAGGCTCCCCCTTCAATTGAGCTCTCCCCACTTGAGCTTGATTCTTCATTTTCGGTGGAGGAGCAATCCAAGTCGTCGAAGGCCATTAAGGCCAAATTGGTGACAAAGGCATTTTCCTCTTCCGATGATATTGAAGAGGAAGAGGAAGGGTCATCCCATGTTTTTGCTTTGAATGCCATGGCCTTCCCCTTTTCCTTTGCCTTCTTCTCCTCTTCCTTTTTCTTCTTGCTCCCCTTTTTCTTCTTCTTTTCTTCTTTCTTTCTCTTCTCCTCCTTGCTTTTGTTCAAGAAGGGACAATTGTCCCTTATGTGTCCCTCTCCTTGGCAATTGTAACAAATGATCTTCCCCCTTGGTCTTCTATTCCTATCATTTGATTTGTTAAATCTAAAACCTTTTAATGCACGTCTTACCCTCCTTACTGTAGTGATTTTTTATGCAAAATAGCATATGCGCAACGGAAAAATAGGATCCCTTCCAAGTGATCCTTGCGAAAGAAAACCTCGTACAAAAATAAATTTCTCAAAACCTATCTTATAGGAGAATATTACCTTTGTTGCGTGCCCTTTTAAATCCCGCTTCTCCTTGGGTTTGTTGGATCTTTTAGCACGTTCAAATGTCCGTGCCTCTATATGTATCCACACGAGCAAACTCTTGTCTCACAAAAGAAACTAGAAGAGCTCTCCTTTACTTCTTGCTAGAGAAGTCCCTAAAGGAGAGGAAGGTAGGGAAAAAGAGAAAGGAAGAAGAAGACCACTCTTCTTGCTACACTCACAAAAGCCACACAACCAAAGCCTCTCACCACCAAGCTCTCTCCAAGCCTCAAGCTTCCAACCTCTTGGCCGGCCACCCCATGGAGTGTTTTATAGGATTGGAAAAACCTTTCACCTCCTATCACATTCAATGCAATCAATTGCATTGAAACACAATCAACACTCCTTGTTTGGCCGGCCACATGTGGAGGAAATCCAAAGGTCAAAACCCTTTGTCTCCTTCCACCTCATCAAGCTTAGGTGGCATGCTTATGTGGCATTCATGCATGTTGAATTAATCTTATTAATTCAATAAGCTTATGTTATCATATTGAATTAATCTCATTAAATCAATAAGGTAACATATTGAATTAATCTTATTAAATCAATTTAGCTTAGGATATCATGATAACATATTTATTTAATCTTATTAAATTAATAAGCTTAGCATATTGAATTAATCTCATTAAATCAATAAGCTAAAATTCTCTTTAAGCTTAAAGTCCAAAAACCATTTTGTACTTAAGCTTATTCCCAAATTATTCTAGTCAAACTAGAATGCACTAATTCTTCTAATCATCATGCTCTTTGTGTGTGACTCTATAGGCTCTCATAACATTGGCAGTGAATCTAAACTCTTTTAGATACACAAGCAATGAGCGGCATCTAGCAATACATCATTGCTACCCAAGTTACGATAAGTCAAGATCCGACTAACCTTTCCGTGACTACTATAATGTATGACCGTGTCCTTCTATCCTTGATATCAGATTGACCAATGAGGCATAGACCGCGGTCATCCTCGATCAATCTATGTGTTTCTTGATCCCCGAGTAAACTAACTCAAACAAATGAGCTCAATATCTCATATTGACTCATTCGAGCATGCCATGCGCTTTAGTAGTTCTACTCAATCAAGGGACCCACAGATATCACTCTGGCCATATGGGAGGGATAGATCTCATCTACATCACTCACATCCTCCGTATAATTTGTTATATACCCAAGAATCGCTTTATGGTCCACCACATTACGGGTGACGTTTGACGATACCAAAGTACATAACTCCTATGTAGGGAACCGTAGAGTGACTTCGTTTGAGGACTATTCATACCAATAGTCACATGAGAAAGTTTATGACACTCATATGACGATCCATGAAACTTTCTCATGGCGATCGCTCAGATATATTCTCTAATATATACCCATGTGTCAACTTGATATCATATATCCATGACTTGTGAGATCAAGTCATCAATTGACCTACATGCTAGTCTTTATGTATTAATATTGCCCTTGCATATTAATACTTGACTAGGAACATTTAGGAAAGTGTTCTCTACAGCCTCTCATAATCAATTCTGTCAATTGATGTGCTGTAGATAAGAACCTACTTTTCTAGGGCATTATTATATTTAATTTAGCTGGCACAAGCAAGACGTAAATATAATAACCAATCCTTTGCCTTTATAGAATATGATACAAAATGTTCCCTATTCAACCATCACATGATTGGTTCTAGGGCTATAACTAACAATCTCCCACTAGCACTAGTACCAATCACTATAATATCTGATACCTAGTGACCTAGTGTGACCATCATGCTTCCTCTGTGCCAAAGCCTTGGTCAATGGATCTGCGATGTTAGCTTCTGTCGGTACTCTGCATATCCTCACATCTCCTCTATCGATGATCTCTCGAATGAGATGGAAGCACCGCAGTATGTGTTTGGTCCGCTGATGTGATCGAGGTTCCTTAGCCTGTGCAATAGCCCCATTGTTGTCACAATAGAGGTCTATTGGATCTGCAATGCTAGGAACTACCCCAAGTTCACTAATGAACTCATGGAGCCAACAAATTTTTGTTTGCGATCAAACGCAAAGAATATACTGGCCTATTGTAGAATCGAATCGTGTCCTCGCTTGAACTCTTCCAGCCACAGCTCCACCATTCGTGCAAAACACGCACCGATTGTGATCTATAGTCATCCTTGTCTGCTTGAAGCTTGCATCACCGTAACCCTTACGCTTAGCTCATTGCCTCCAAAATATCAGAAATATTCTTTCATTCTTCGTAAGTATTTAAGAATATTTTTGATCGCTATCCAAAGGACTTTCACCGATCCGATCGTATCTACTCGCCATGCTCAAAGCATACGAGACGCCGTGACGGAGTACAAAGCACGGCGCATTGATAGACCCTATGGCGATGCATAAGGGATCTTATCCATGCGATCTCTCTCCTCCTTAGAAGAGGGACATTGAGTCTTCGAAAGACTCACACCATGTGATAAAGGCAGAAATCCTTTCTTGGAATTTTGCATTGTAAAACGATCTAGCACTTTATCAATGTATGTACTGACTTAGGCCAAGTAATCTTTTAGATCTATCTCTATAGATCTTGATGCCTAGAATATAGGCAGCTTCACCTAAGTCTTTCATCGAGAAACAATTCCCTAACCACATCTTCATAGACTGGAGTGAGGGAATATCATTTCCGATGAGAAGTATGTCATCTACATACAAGACAAGAAATACAACTGTGTTCTACTATTTCTCTTGTAGACACAAGGTTCATCTTCATTCTTGATGAAACCAAACTCCTTGATTGCATCATCGAATCAAGATTCCAAATCGAGAGGCTTTGCTTTAGTCCATAAATGGACCTTTGCGCTTGCATACCTTTCCAGATGCTTTGGATCAAAACCCTCAGCCGTGTCATGTACACATCCTCGAGTAGCTTTCATTCGTAAAAGCGGTTTTGACATCCATCCGCTAGATCTCGTAATCATGGTAGGTCGCAATAGCAAGTATGATCCGAATGGATTTAAGCATCGCAATCGGTGAAAAGGTTTCATCATAGTCAATACCATGAATTTGTTTGAATCCTTTAGCCACCAATCTACCTTTATAGGTATGCTTATTACCATCCATGTCAGTCTTTACTTTAAAGACCCACTTACACCCAATAGGTTTTATGTTAGTTATAGCCCTAAGAACCAATCATGTGATGGTTGAATAGGGAACATTTTGTATCATATTCTATAAAGGCAAAGGATTGGTTATTATATTTAAGTCTTGCTTGTGCCAGCTAAATTAAATATAGTAATGCCCTAGAAAAGTAGGTTCTTATCTACAAAGACATCAATTGCGTAACTGATTATGAGAGGTCAGAGAGAACACTTTCTAAATGTTCTAGTCGAGTATTAATATGCAAGGGCAATATTAATACATAAAGACTAGCATGTAGGTCAATTGATGACTTGATCTCACAAGTCATGGATATATGATATCAAGTTGACACATGGGTATATATTGTAGAATATATACTGAACTGACCCGCCATGAGAAAGTTTCATGGATCGTTATATGAGTGTCATAAACTTTCTCATGTGACTATTGGTATGAATATTCCTCATACATGAAGTCACTACGGTTCCCTACATAAGGAGTTATGTACTTTGGTATCGTCAAGCGTCACCCGTAATGTGAGGGTGGACCATAAAAGCGATTCTTGGGTATATAACAAATTATGCGGAGGGATGTGAGTGATGTAGATGGGATCTATCCCTCTCATATGGCCGAGAGTGATATCGGTGGGCCTTGATTGAGTAGAACTACTAAAAGCATGGCCATGCTCGAATGAGTCAATATGAGATATTGAGCTCATTTGTTTGAGTTAGTTTACTCGAGGATCAAGAAACACATAGATTGATCGAGGATGACACGGTCTATGCCTCATTGATCAATCGATATCAAGGATAGAAGGACACGGTCATATATTATAGTAGTCACGGAAAGGTTAGTCGGATCTTGACTTATCTCGTAACTTGGGTAGCAATGATGTATTGCTAGATGCCGCTCATTGCTTGTGTATCTAAAAGAGTTTAGATCCACTGCCAACGTTATGAGAGCCTATAGGGTCACACACAAAGAGCATGATAATTAGAGGAATTAGAGTATTCTAGTTTGACTAGAATAATTTGGGAATAAGCTTAAGTACAAAATGGTTTTTGGACTTTAAGCTTAATGAGAAATTTAGCTAATTGATTTAATGAGATTAATTCAATATGTTACCTTATTGATTTAATAAGATTAATTCAATATGATAACATAAGCTTAATTGAATTAATAAGATTAATTCAACATGCATGAATGCCACATAAGAATGCCACATAAGCATGCCACATAAGCATGCCACCTAAGCATGCCACCTAAGCATCCACCTAAGCTAGTTAAGGTGGAAGGAAACAAAATGGTTTTGTCTCCTTAAGTGGCCGGCCAAACAAGGATATGTCTCAATGCAATGGATTGCATTGAATGTGTGGAGGTGAAAGGGTTTTTCCAACCCTATAAAAGACACCTCAAGTGGCCGGCCAAAAGTGAGCATTAGCTTTGTTGTTGGTGGAAGCTTTGGTTGTGTTAGTGGTGAGAGAGCTTGGTGGAAGCTTTGGTTGTGTGGGTTTGTGAGTGTAGGCTAGCAAGAAGAGGAGTCTTCTTCTTCCTTTCTCCTTTTCCCTCTCTTCCTCTCCTTTAGGGACTTCTCTAGCAAGAAGCAAAGGAGAGCTCTTCTAGTTTTCCTTTTGTGAGACAAGAGCTTGCTCGTGTGGATACATATAGAGGCACGGACATTTGAACGTGCTAAAGATCCAAACAACCAAAAGGAAAAGCGGGATTAACAAGGGCACGCAACAAAGGTAATCCTCTCCTATAAGATAGGTTTGCTTTTAGAGAAACTTATTTTGTACGAGTTTTCTTTCGCAAGGATCACTAGGAAGGGATCCTAATTTTTCCGTTGCGCATATGCCATTTGGCATACAAGAGATCCCAACAGTGGTATCAGAGCCACTTGTGAAAGATCGTATAAAATAGGTTTTCTCTATTTTATATGTGATATAGAAGTAGGAAAAATTTTATTATGAGTTGATAATTGCATTAGCAACTTTTCAAACATAATAAAATATCCAATGTCTTTTAAAAGTTAAATTGACATGGTGCATGGTTATGGCCTAGTCCCAAAAAGTTTGTGATTGTGTGTTGTAATTCTTAATACGGCCTGCGTGTCGTGCCTTTCTCCTAATAATTCTTGTTGTAAAATTAGTTTTAGACTCGAATGTAACTCGAGTATTTCTCCTTTTGTAATGTACAAAACAAAGATGGAGGGTCCATTGGAAGATGAGGTTACAAGGAGGAAGTCAACACACAAGACAACCAAAAGGAAGCACTTAGGAGAAGATGCTATCCCTAGGTTGACCAATCAATCTTTTCATTGGCTTGAGAAGATTGTAGAATAAGGGCCATAACCATGACACGCTTAGTTTAATATGTATGTGATGCATGTTAGTTTAGCTTGTATGTGATGCATGATTAGTTTAGCTTATATGTGATGTATGCTAATATGTATATGATACATGTTTATTACTTAATAAGTCTAAACGATATGCCTACCAAAGTTGGTACTCACTACTTCCTCGATCATTTGTTATTGGGTTTGCCAAAGCAAAGCAATGCATTTTATCTTGGAGGGGTGCGAGTGGACAATCGTGATGTCCAGCTATCGATCTTGGTTAAGACTTAGTTAAGTTTTTCTTAATTGGTTAAGAAAGTAGAGGCATATATTAGCTTTGAACATAAGTGTTAAAATTAGTTTTGTGTGAATTAGAACATCGACTTTGTCTTAGAAGTGGTGCGTTGCTCGATATCCAAGAAGGCCTCTTGCCTCGCGACTGGAATGGTTTAGGAATAAACACTAAACTAATCTAAAACTTAAACAAAGCTATTAAAGAGTTACATCAGATGTAATTGGCAAAAGATTGCCTACCTAATTATACTACGTCTTGGGCGATTAGCCAAAGCTAACTCAAGACGAATTATGATGTGGATCTTTATCCCATATAAATTTATAGCTAAATAGTAGCTATGAGAATTTAGTGGGAGCTTCATTTAATTAAAGGCCTAATTAAATGATTTAGGTATGATACTTAAACTTTGCATTTTAATGTTGTAGATCACCATGTCATCTAACACGACACAGCCCCTCAACTTGCGATCTGTCCTTGAGAAGGACAAGCTCAATGGAGCAAACTTTCTTGGTGGTATAGGAACTTGAGGATTATCCTCAAGCAAGCATAAACTATATGTCCTAGAGCGGTCTACCTGAAACACCCCCTGCGCCACTCGTCTTTGAAAAGGATGCTTATAAGAAGCATCAAGATGACGCATTAGATGTGTCATGTCTTATGCTTGCCACCATGAACTCTGAGCTTCAGAAGCAACATGAGAACATGGATGCCTATGATATGGTTGAGCATTTGAAACAGCTATATCAAGGACAAGCTAGGCACGAGCGTTTTGAAGTGTCTAAGGCTCTTTTTGCATGCAAGATGCAAGAAGGAACACCTGTAGGAACTCACGTACTCAAAATGATTGGGTACGTTGAGAACCTTGAAAGACTAGGTTTCCACTGAGCCAAGAATTGGCAACCGATGTTATCACTGCAATCGTTCTTGGGAAGCATATAATCAATTAAGTCATGAATTATAACATGAATGAAATTGATAAACCTTTGCACAGATTCTCGGCATGTTAAGAAGCTGGCGAACCGAATCTCAAAAAGAAAGTTAATAATGTACTAATGGTCAAGAAAGGGCAAAGGTAAAGCAAAGGCAAGGGTAAGACCCAAGCCCAAGGCCAATTCATCCACTTCAAAGGGAAAGGTAAAGTACCTAAGGAAGGAGTGCTTCCATTGCGGTGAGATGGACCTTTGGAGCGGAGCTATGAAAGTCTACCTTGAGGAAGTAAAGAATAAAAGAAGTGGGACTTACGCCTCAATATACATAGAAGTTAATCTATCTATTTCTTCTACATGGGTATTAGATCGGATGTGCTTCTCACATTTGTAATAATGTGCGAGGGGAGAAATAGTAGACAAATGGCAAAAGCGAAGTGGACTCTGAGTAGGCAATGGCGCAAAAGTTCTTTCATTTGTAGGAACATATTCTTTGTCTTTGCTGGGCTTATCTTAGAACTAGAGGAGTGCTTATATGTACTGCATTGACAAAGAACATAATTTACGTATCTTGTTTAGACAAGAAAAACTTTTCTTTTATAATAAAGGACAAATGTTGTTCCATTTATTTGAATGAAATGTTCTATTGTAATGCACCACTTATGAATGGTCTCTATGTTCTAGATTTAGAAAACCCAATTTATAGCGTAAATACCAAGCGGTTCAAATCGAATGATTGAACCAAACATATCTCTAACCTTTGATCGCCTAGGTCACATAAATGAAAAGCGCATATCCCAACTCCATAAAGATGGATTATTGGACTCATTTGATTTTGAATCATATGAGGTATGCGAATCTTGCCTTTAGGAAAGATGACTAAAACTCCATTTAGTGGACATGGCGAGAAGGCGACAGACTTGTTAGGACTCATACATCTTGATGTATGTGGGCCTTTGATGTCGAAGCGGAGGAGGCTATAAGTACTTTATTACTTTCACGATGATATGAGTAGATTTGGCTACTTATATTTGATGAGACATAAGTCGAATCCTTTGAAAAGTTCAAAGCATTCAAGAATGAAGTACAAAACCAACTTGGTAAGCGTATTAAGCTACTTGATCGGATCGAGGTGGTGAATACCTTAGTCGAGTTTCGTGATCACTGGTGAGTGTGGGATAATATCCCAACTCACTCCCCTGGAACACCACAATGGAATGGTGTATCACGAGAGGAGAAATCGTACTCTATTAGATATGATACGATCAATGATGAGCAGGACTGATCTACCTACTTCCTTTTGGGGTTTAGCTCTAGAACAGTAGCTTTCACATGTCGCGTCCATCAAAAGCCGTAGAAAAGACACCATATCGATATGGGACTGGGAAGAGTCCCAAAATGTCTTTTATAAAGATTTGGGGTTGTGAAGCTTATGTTAGGCGTCAAGTCTCGGATAAACTAGGACCCAAATCGGATAAGTGTTATTTTGTAGGATATCCCAAGGAAACTAAGGGATATTACTTTTACAATCCCACACTTGGCAAGGTGTTTGTTGCGAAATCTTTGTCTTTCTAGAAAGAATTTATTTCTAGAAATACTAGTGGGAGTAAAATTCATCTTGAAGAAGTTCAAGATGATGATAACACTAAGGCGATGGAAAATGAGCAGGCACCACAAGTGTTGTGGATGAGAATTTGTTACCCAAAGAGTTGTGGAGCAAACACATTCAAGTAGACCAACCTCTTCGTAGATCTAATAGGATCCGTCGTCGCAAGAGAGATATTCTTTTCTCTTGGTAGCACGGTGAAGTATTGCTTGTCGATCTTGGCGAGCCTACATCCTATCAAGAAGCTATGATGAGCCCAGTTAGAAATGGCTAGAGGCCATGAGATCGAAATGGAATCCATGTACACTAACCAAGTATGGACTTTGGTTGATCCACGAAGGGTAAAACCCATTGGGTGTAAGTGGGTCTTTAAAGTAAAGGACATGGATGGTAATAAGCATACCTATAAAGGTAGATTGGTGGCTAAAGTTCAAACAAATTCATGGTATTGACTATGAAGAAACCTTTTCACGATTGCGATGCTTAAATCCATTCGGATCATACTTGCTATTATGACCTACCATGATTATGAGATCTGGCGGATGGATGTCAAAAAGCAGCTTTTACGAATGGAAAGCTACTCGAGGATGTGTACATGACACAACTGAGGGTTTTGAAGATCAAAGCATCTGGAAAGGTATGCTGCGCAAAGGTCCATTTATGGACTAAAGCAAGCCTCTCGAATTTGGAATCTTGATTCGATGATGCAATCAAGGAGTTTGGTTTCATCAAGAATGAAGATGAACCTTGTGTCTACAAGAGAAATAGTAGAACTGATTGTATTTCTTGTCTTGTATGTAGATGACATACTTCTCATCGGAAATGATATTCCCTCACTCCGATCTGTGAAGATGTGGTTAGGGAATTGTTTCTCGATGAAAGACTTAGGTGAAGTGCCTATATTCTAGGCATCAAGATCTATAGAGATAGATCTAAAAGATTACTTGGCCTAAGTCAGTACATACATTGATAAAGTGCTAGATCGTTTTGCTATGCAAAATTCCAGAAAGGATTTACGCCTTTATCACATGGTGTGAGTCTTTCGAAGACTCAATGTCCCTCTTCTAAGGAGGAGAGAGATGGCATGGATAAGATCCCTTATGCATCTGCCTATAGGGTCTATCATGTGCGCCATGCTTTGTACACGTCACGGCGTCTGTATGCTTTGAGCATGGCGAGTAGATACGGTCGGATCGGTGAAAGTCACTTTGGATAGCGATCAAAATATTCTTAAATACTTACGAAGAGCGAAAGAATATTTCTGATATTTGGAAGCGATGAGGAGGCTAATCAGAAGGGTTACGTGATGCAAGCTTCCAAAAGCAGACAAGGATGACTATAGATCGCGAATCGAGTACGTGTTTTGCACGAATGGTGGAGCCGTGAGTGGAAGAGTTCAAAGCGGACACGATTCTTGATTCTACAATGAGCAGTATATTGCGATCGATGCAAAGAAAGGAGGTCGTTTGGCTCGCAAGTTCATCGATGAACTTGGGGTAGTTCCTAGCATTGCAGATCCAATAGACCTCTATTGTGACAACAATGGGGCTATTGCGACAGCTAAGGAACCTCGATCACATCACGGACCAAACACATCTTGCGGCGCTTCCATCTCATTCGAGAGATCATCGATAGAGGAGATGTGAGGATATCTGAGTACCAACGAAGCTAACATCGCAGATCCATCGACCAAGGCTTTGTACGAGAGGAAGCATGATGGTCACACTAGGTCACTAGGTATTAGATATCATAGTGATTGGTACTAGTGCTAGTGGGAGATTGTTAGTTATAGCCCTAAGAACCAATCATGTGATGGTTGAATAGGGAACATTTTGTATCATATTCTGTAAAGGCAAAGGATTGGTTATTATATTTAAGTCTTGCTTGTGCCAGCTAAATTAAATATAGTAATGCCCTAGAAAAGTAGGTTCTTATCTACAGCACATCAATTGGCAGAATTGATTATGAGAGGTCAGAGAGAACACTTTCTAAATGTTCTAGTCAAGTATTAATATGCAAGGGCAATATTAATACATAAAGACTAGCATGTAGGTCAATTGATGACTTGATCTCACAAGTCATGGATATATGATATCAAGTTGACACATGGGTATATATTAGAGAATATATCTTTGATCAACCCGCCATGAGAAAGTTTCATGGATCGTTATATGAGTGTCATAAACTTTCTCATGTGACTATTGGTATGAATAGTCCTCGGGACCGAAGTCACTACGGTTCCCTACATAAGGAGTTATGTACTTTGGTATCGTCAAACGTCACATGTGAGGTGGACCATAAAGCGATTCTTGGGTATATAACAAATTATGCGGAGGGATGTGAGTGATGTAGATGGGATCTATCCCTCTCATATGACGAGAGTGATATCGGTGGGCCCCTTGATTGAGTAGAACTACTAAAACGCATGGCCATGCTCGAATGAGTCAATATGAGATATTGAGCTCATTTGTTTGAGTTAGTTTACTCAGGGATCAAGAAACACATAGATTGATCGAGGATGACACACGGTTATGCCTCATTGATCAATCTGATATCAAGGATAGAAGGACACGGTCATATATTATAGTAGTCACGGAAAGGTTAGTCGGATCTTGACTTATCTCGTAACTTGGGTAGCAATGATGTATTGCTAGATGCCGCTCATTGCTTGTGTATCTAAAAGAGTTTAGGTCCACTGCCAACGTTATGAGAGCCTATAGGGTCACACACAAAGAGCATGATAATTAGAGGAATTAGAGTATTCTAGTTTGACTAGAATAATTTGGGAATAAGCTTAAGTACAAAATGGTTTTTGGACTTTAAGCTTAATGAGAATTTTAGCTAATTGATTTACTGAGATTAATTCAATATGTTACCTTATTGATTTAATAAGATTAATTCAATATGATAACATAAGCTTAATTGAATTAATAAGATTAATTCAACATGCATGAATGCCACATAAGAATGCCACATAAGCATGCCACATAAGCATGCCACATAAGCATGCCACATAAGCATCCACCTAAGCTAGTTAAGGTGGAAGGAAACAAAATGGTTTTGTCTCCTTAAGTGGCCGGCCAAACAAGGATATGTCTCAATGCAATGGATTGCATTGAATGTGTGGAGGTGAAAGGGTTTTTCCAACCCTATAAAAGACACCCATGGAGTGGCGGCCAAAAGTGAGCATTAGCTTTGTTGTTGGTGGAAGCTTGTGAGAGAGCTTGGTGGAAGCTTTGGTTGTGTGGGTTTGTGAGTGTAGGCTAGCAAGAAGAGGAGTCTTCTTCTTCCTTTCTCCTTTTCCCTCTCTTCCTCTCCTTTAGGGACTTCTCTAGCAAGAAGTAAAGGAGAGCTCTTCTAGTTTTCCTTTTGTGAGACAAGAGCTTGCTCGTGTGGATACATATAGAGGCACGGACATTTGAACGTACTAAAGATCCAATCAACGAAAAGGAAAAGCGGGATTAACAAGGGCACGCATAACAAAGGTAATCCTCTCCTATAAGATAGGTTTGGTTTTAGAGAAATTTATTTTATACGAGTTTGCTTTTCGCATGGATCACTTGGAAGGGATCCTAATTTTTCAATGCATATGCCATTTGGCATACAAGAGATCCCAACAAAGGGTATCGAGCCACTTAGAAAGATCGTATAAAATAGGTTTTCTCTATTTTATATGTGATATAGAAGTAGGATAAATTTTATTATGAGTTGATAATTGCATTAAGCAATTGTCAAACATAATAAAATATCCAATGTCTTTTAAAAGTTAAATTGACATGGTGCATGGTTATGGCCTAGTCCCAAAAAGTTTGTGATTGTGTGTTGTAATTCTTAATACGGCCTGCGTGTCGTGCCTTTCTCCTAATAATTCTTGTTGTAAAATTAGTTTTAGACTCGAATGTAACTCGAGTATTTCTCCTTTTGTAATGTACAAAACAAAGATGGAGGGTCCATTGGAAGATGAGGTTACAAGGAGGAAGTCAACACACAAGACAACCAAAAGGAAGCACTTAGGAGAAGATGCTATCCCTAGGTTGACCAATCAATCTTTTCATTGGCTTGAGAAGATTGTAGAATAAGCCATAACCATGACACGCTTAGTTTAATATGTATGTGATGCATGTTAGTTTAGCTTGTATGTGATGCATGATTAGTTTAGCTTATATGTGATGTATGCTAATATGTATATGATACATGTTTATTTCTTAATAAGTCTAAACGATATGCCTACCAAAGTTGGTACTCACTACTTCCTCGATCATTTGTTATTGGGTTTGCCAAAGCAAAGCAATGCATTTTATCTTGGAGGGGTGCGAGTGGACAATCGTGATGTCCCACTATCGATCTTGGTTAAGACTTAGTTAAGTTTTTCTTAATTGGTTAAGAAAGTAGAGGCATATATTAGCTTTGAACATAAGTGTTAAAATTAGTTTTGTGTGAATTCAACATCGCTTTGTCTTAGAAGTGGTCGTTGCTCGATATCCAAGAAGGCCTCTCTCGCCCGCCGAATTTGGTTTAGGAATAAACACTAAACTAATCTAAAAACTTAAACAAAGCTATTAAAGAGTTACATCAGATGTAATTGGCAAAAGATTGCCTACCTAATTATACTACGTCTTGGGCGATTAGCCAAAGCTAACTCAAGACGAATTATGATGTGGATCTTTATCCCATATAAATTTATAGCTAAATAGTAGCTATGAGAATTTAGTGGGAGCCTCATTTAATTAAAGGCCTAATTAAATGATTTAGGTATGATACTTAAACTGTGCATTTTAATGTTGTAGATCACCATGTCATCTAACACGACACACCCCCTCAACTTGCGATCTGTCCTTGAGAAGGACAAGCTCAATGGAGCAAACTTTCTTGACTGGTATAGGAACTTGAGGATTATCCTCAAGCAAGAACGCAAACCATATGTCCTAGAGCAGCTACCCTCAAACACCCCCATGCGCCACTCGTCTTGAAAAGGATGCTTATAAGAAGCATCAAGATGGCGCATTAGATGTGTCATGTCTTATGCTTGCCACCATGAACTCGAGCTTGGAAGCAACATGAGAACATGGATGCCTATGATATGGTTGAGCATTTGAAACAACTATATCAAGGACAAGCTAGGCACGAAGCGTTTTGAAGTGTCTAAGGCTCTTTTGCATGCAAGATGCAAGAAGGAACACTGTAGGAACTCACGTGACTCAAAATGATTGGGTACGCGTTGAGAACCTTCGAAAGACTAGGTTTTCCAGCCAAGAATTGGCAACCGATGTTATCTGCAATCGTTAAGCATATAATCAATTCGTCATGAATTATAACATGAATGAAATTGATAAACCTTTGCTGAGATTCTCGGCATGTTAAGAACTGAACCGAATCTCAAAAAGAAAGTTAAGCAACGTACTAATGGTCAAGAAGGCAAAGGTAAAGCGCAAAGGCAAGGGTAAGACCAGCCAAAGGCAAGGCCAATTCATCCACTTCAAAGGGAAAGGTAAAGTACCTAAGGAAGGGATCGCTTCCATTGCGGTGAGGATCGACACCGAAGCGGAACTGCAAAGTCTACCTTGAGGAAGTAAAGAATAAAAGAAGTGGGACTTCTGCCTCAGGTATACACGTTATAGAAGTTAATCTATCTATTTCTTCTACATGGGTATTAGATCGATGTGCATCTCACATTTGTAATAATGCAGGACTAAGAAATAGTAGACAAATGGCAAAGGCGAAGTGGACCTACGAGTAGGCAATGGCGCAAAGTTCTTGTATGTAGGAACATATTCTTTGTCTTTGCGGGCTTATCTTAGAACTAGAGGAGTGCTTATATGTACTGCATTGACAAAGAACATAATTTACGTATCTTGTTTAGACAAGAAAAACTTTTCTTTTATAATAAAGGACAAATGTTGTTCCATTTATTTGAATGAAATGTTCTATTGTAATGCACCACTTATGAATGGTCTCTATGTTCTAGATTTAGAAAACCCAATTTATAACGTAAATACCAAGCGGTTCAAATCAAATGATTGAACCAAACATATCTCCTCGCATCGCCTAGGTCACATAAATGAAAAACGCATATCCCAACTCCATAAAGATGGATTATTGGACTCATTTGATTTTGAATCATATGAGGTATGCGAATCTTGCCTTTTAGGAAAGATGACTAAAACTCCATTTAGTGGACATGGAGAGAGAGCGACAGACTTGTTAGGACTCATACATACTGATGTATGTGGGCCTTTCAATGTCGAAGCCAGAGGAGGCTATAAGTACTTTATTACTTTCACTGATGATATGAGTAGATTTGGCTACTTATATTTGATGAGACATAAGTCAGAATCCTTTGAAAAGTTCAAAGCATTCAAGAATGAAGTACAAAACCAACTTGGTAAGCGTATTAAGCTACTTCGATCAGATCGAGGTGGTGAATACCTTAGTCAAGAGTTTCGTGATCACCTGGCTGAGTGTGGGATAATATCCCAACTCACTCCCCCTGGAACACCACAATGGAATGGTGTATCTGAGAGGAGAAATCGTACTCTATTAGATATGGTACGATCAATGATGAGCCAGACTGATCTACCTACTTCCTTTTGGGGTTTAGCTCTAGAGACAGCCGCTTTCACACTTAATCGCGTTCCATCAAAAGCCGTAGAAAAGACACCATATACGATATGGACCGGGAAGAGTCCCAAAATGTCTTTTATAAAGATTTGGGGTTGTAAAGCTTACGTTAGACGTCAAGTCTCAGATAAACTAGGACCCAAATCAGATAATTGTTATTTTGTAGGATATCCCAAGGAAACTAAGGGATATTACTTTTACAATCCCACACTTGGCAAGGTGTTTGTTGCCAGAAATGCTGTCTTTCTAGAAAGAGAATTTATTTCTAGAAATACTAGTGGGAGTAAAATTCATCTTGAAGAAGTTCAAGATGATGATAACACTAAGGCTTCGATGGAAAATGAATAGGCACCACAAAGTGTTGTGGATGAGGAATTTGTTGCCCAAAGAGTTGTGGAGCAAACACCTGTTCAAGTAGACCAACCTCTTCGTAGATCTAATAGGATCCGTCGTCAACCCGAGAGATATTCTTTTCTCTTGGTGACAGCGGTGAAGTATTGTCGATCTTGGCGAGCCTACATCCTATCAAGAAGCTATGATGAGCCCAGATTAGAGAAATGGCTAGAGGCCATGAGATCCGAAATGGAATCCATGTACACTAACCAAGTATGGACTTTGGTTGATCCACGAAGGGTAAAACCCATTGGGTGTAAGTGGGTCTTTAAAGTAAAGGCGACATGGATGGTAATAAGCATACCTATAAAGGTAGATTGGTGGCTAAAGGATTCAAACAAATTCATGGTATTGACTATGAAGAAACCTTTTCACTGCGATGCTTAAATCCATTCGGATCATACTTGCTATTGCGACCTACCATGATTATGAGATCTGGCGGATGGATGTCAAAACCGCTTTTCGAATGGAAAGCTACTCGAGGATGTGTACATGACACAACCTGAGGGTTTTGAGATCCAAAGCATCCTGAAAGGTATGCAAACGCAAGGTCCATTTATGGACTAAAGCAAGCCTCTCGAAGCTGGAATCTTCGATTCGATGATGCAATCAAGGAGTTTGGTTTCATCAAGAATGAAGATGAACCTTGTGTCTACAAGAGAAATAGTGGGAGCACAATTGTATTTCTTGTCTTGTATGTAGATGACATACTTCTCATCGGAAATGATATTCCCTCACTCCGGTCTGTGAAGATGTGGTTAGGGAATTGTTTCTCGATGAAAGACTTAGGTGAAGCTGCCTATATTCTAGGCATCAAGATCTATAGAGATAGATCTAAAAGATTACTTGGCCTAAGTCAGAGTACATACATTGATAAAGTGCTAGATCGTTTTGCTATGCAAAATTCCAAGAAAGGGTTTCTGCCTTTATCACATGGTGTAAGTCTTTCGAAGACTCAATGTCCCTCTTCTAAGGAGGAGAGAGAGCATGGATAAGATCCCTTATGCATCTGCTATAGGGTCTATCATGTACGCCATGCTTTGTACTGCCTCGACATCTCGTATGCTTTGAGTATGACGAGTAGATACCACGGATCCGGTGAAAGTCAGCTGGATAGCGAAAAATATTCTTAAATACTTACGAAGAGCGAAAGAATATTTCAGATATTTGGAGGCAATGAGGCTAGCTGTAAAGGGTTACTGATGATGCAAGCTTCCAAGCAGACAAGGATGACTATAGATCGCAATCGAGTGCGTGTTTTGCACGAATGGTGGAGTGTGGTGGAAGAGTTCAAAGCGGAGGACACGATTCTTGATTCTACTAGCCGAGTATATTGCGATCGATGCGTGCAAAGGAGGCTGTTTGGCTCCGCAAGTTCATCAGTGAACTTGGGGTAGTTCCTAGCATTGCAGATCCAATAGACCTCTACTGTGACAACAATGGGGCTATTGCACAGGCTAAGGAACCTCGATCACATCAGCGGACCAAACACATACTGCGGCGCTTCCATCTCATTCGAGAGATCATCGATAGAGGAGATGTGAGGATATGCAGAGTACCGACAGAAGCTAACATCGCAGATCCATTGACCAAGGCTTTGGCACAGAGGAAGCATGATGGTCACACTAGGTCACTAGGTATTAGATATCATAGTGATTGGTACTAGTGCTAGTGGGAGATTGTTAGTTATAAGAACCAATCATGTGATGGTTGAATAGGGAATATTTTGTATCATATTCTATAAAGGCAAAGGATTGGTTATTATATTTACATCTTGCTTGTGCCAGCTAAATTAAATATAATAATGCCCTAGAAAAGTAGGTTCTTATCTACAGCACATCAATTGGCAGAATTGATTATGAGAGGCTGTAGAGAACACTTTCTAAATGTTCCTAGTCAAGTATTAATATGCAAGGGCAATATTAATACATAAAGACTAACATGTAGGTCAATTGATGACTTGATCTCACAAGTCATGGATATATGATATCAAGTTGACACATGGGTATATATTAGAGAATATATACTGAACTGACCCGCCATGAGAAAGTTTCATGGATCATTATATGAGTGTCATAAACTTTCTCATGTGACTATTGGTATGAATAGTCCTCAGACCTGAAGTCACTACGGTTCCCTACATAAGGAGTTATGTACTTTGGTATCGTCAAACGTCACCCGAAACAGGGTGGACCATAAAGGCGATTACTGGGTATATAACAAATTATGCGGAGGGATGTGAGTGATGTAGATGGGATCTATACCTTCCATATGACGGGAGTGATATCGGTGGGACCCTTGATTGAGTAGAACTACTAAAATGCATGGTCATGCTCGAATGAGTCAATATGAGATATTGAGCTCATTTGTTTGAGTTAGTTTACTCAGGGATCAAGAAACACATAGATTGATCGAGGATGACACGGTCTATGCCTCATTGATCAATCTGATATCAAGGATAGAAGGACACGGTCATATATTATAGTAGTCACGGAAAGGTTAGTCGGATCTTGACTTATCTCGTAACTTGGGTAGCAATGATGTATTGCTAGATGCCGCTCATTGCTTGTGTATCTAAAAGAGTTTAGATCCACTGCCAACGTTATGAGAGCCTATAGGGTCACACACAAAGAGCATGATAATTAGAGGAATTAGAGTATTCTAGTTTGACTAGAATAATTTGGGAATAAGCTTAAGTACAAAATGGTTTTTGGACTTTAAGCTTAATGAGAATTTTAGCTAATTGATTTAATGAGATTAATTCAATATGTTACCTTATTGATTTAATAAGATTAATTCAATATGATAACATAAGCTTAATTGAATTAATAAGATTAATTCAACATGCATGAATGCCACATAAGAATGCCACATAAGCATGCCACATAAGCATGCCACCTAAGCATGTCACATAAGCATCCACCTAAGCTAGTTAAGGTGGAAGGAAACAAAATGGTTTTGTCTCCTTAAGTGGCCGGCCAAACAAGGATATGTCTCAATGCAATGGGTTTGTGATTTCTCCTAATAATTAATGTAACTCGAGTATTTCTCCTTTGTAATGTACAAAACAAAGATGGAGGGTCCATTGGAAGATGAGGTTACAAGGAGGAAGTCAACACACAAGACAACCAAAAGGAAGCACTTAGGAGAAGATGCTATCCCTAGGTTGACCAATCAATCTTTTCATTAGCTTGAGAAGATTGTAGAATAAGGGCCATAACCATGACACGCTTAGTTTAATATGTATGTGATGCATGTTAGTTTAGCTTGTATGTGATGCATGATTAGTTTAGCTTATATGTGATGTATGCTAATATGTATATGATACATGTTTATTTCTTAATAAGTCTAAACGATATGCCTACCAAAGTTGGTACTCACTACTTCCTCGATCATTTGTTATTGGGTTTGCCAAAGCAAAGCAATGCATTTTATCTTGGAGGGGTGCGAGTGGACAATCGTGATGTCCCACTATCGATCTTGGTTAAGACTTAGTTAAGTTTTTCTTAATTGGTTAAGAAAGTAGAGGCATATATTAGCTTAACATAAAGTGTTAAAATTAGTTTTGTGTGAATTCAACATCGACTTTGTCTTAGAAGTGGTCATGCTGTTTCATATCCAAGAAGGCCTCTCGGCTCGCCATACCTGAAGTCTTTAGAATAAACACTAAACTAATCTAAAACTTAAACAAAGCTATTAAAGAGTTACATCAGATGTAATTGGCAAAAGATTGCCTACCTATATTTATACGTCTTGGGCGATTAGCCAAAGCTAACTCAAGATATTAATTACGATGTGGATCTTTATCCCATATAAATTTATAGCCAAAATAGTAGCTATGAGAATTTAGTGGGGAGCTTCATTTAATTAAAGGCCTCAATTAAATGATTTAGGTATGATACTTAAACTGCGCATTTTAATGTTGTAGATCACCATGTCATCTAACACGACACACCCTCAACTTATGACCGCCCTGAGAAGGACAAGCTCAATGGAGCAAACTTTCTTGATCGGTATAGGAACTTGAGGATTATCCTCAACAAGAACGCAAAACTGTATATGTCCTAGAGCTATCTCAAACACCCGCCCATGCGCTACTGATTTAAAAGGATGCTTATAAGAAGCATCAAGATGACGACAGATGTGTCATGTCTTATGCTTGCCACCATGAACTCGAGCTTGTATAAACATGAGAACATGGATGCCTATGATATGGTGAGCATTTGAAACAACTATATCAAGGACAAGCTAGAAACGCTTTTGAAGTGTCTATGCTCTTGCATGCAAGATGCAAGAAGGAACACTGTAGGAACTCACGACTAAAATGATTGGGTACGTTGAGAACCTTTGAAAGACTAGGTTTTCCATCGAGCCAAGAATCGCAACCGATGTTATCTGCAATCAAGCTGTTCTAAGCATATAATCAATTGGCCATGAATTATAACATGAATGAAATTGATAAATCCTTTGCTCGAGATTCTCAAAGATGTTAAGAATCACAATCTCTCAAAAAGAAAGTTAGCAACGCATTCAATGGTCAAGAAAGGCAAAGGTAAACGAAAGGCAAGGGTAAGACTCAAGCCGGCAAGGCCAATTCATCCACTTCAAAGGGGAAAGGTAAAGTACCCGGAAGATCGTCTATCGTGAGATCGACAATCGGAAGCGGAACCGCAAAGTCTACCTTGAGAAGTAAAGAATAAAAGAAGTGGGACTTCCATGCATACACGTTATAGAAGTTAATCTATCTATTTCTTCTACATGGGTATTAGATCGGATGTGCTTTCACATTTGTAATAATGCGTGACTAAGAAATAGTAGACAAATGGCAAGCGATAGACATTTAGTAGCAATGGCGCAAAAGTTGTCACAGAGTCAGAGGAACATATTCTTTGTCTTTGCCCACCGGGCTTATCCTAGAACTAGAGGAGTGCTTATATGTACCGCATCGACAAAGAACATAATTTCAGATCTTGTTTAGACAAGAAAACTTTTTCTTTTATAATAAAGGACAAATGTTGTTCCATTTATTTGAATGAAATGTTCTATTGTAATGCACCACTTATGAATGGTCTCTATGTTCTAGATTTAGAAAACCCAATTTATAACGAATACTAAGCTTTCAAATCAAATGATTCGAACTAAACATATCTCCTGCACGTAGGTCTATAAATGAAAAACGCATCCCAACTCCATAAAGATGGATTATTGACTCATTTGATTTGAATCATACGAGGTTAATCTTGCCTTTAGAAAGATGACTAAAACTCCATTTAGTGGACATGGAGAGAGCTATGCATTTGTTAGGACTCATACATACATGTATGTGGGCCTTTCAAATGTCGCTCGAGGAGGCTATAAGTACTTTATTACTTTCATGATGATATGAGTAGATTTGGCTACTTATTTTGATGAGACATAAGTCAATCCTTTGAAAAGTTCAAAGCATTCAAGAATGAAGTACAAAATCAACTTGGTAAGCGTTGCTACTCGATCATCGAGGTGGTGAATACCTTAGTCAAGAGTTTCCATGATCTGGGCCGAGTGTGGGATAATATCCCAACTCACTCGAACACCAATAGGAATGGTGTATCCGAGAGAGAAATCGACTCTATTAGATATGGTACGATCAATGATGAGCCGTGACTAATCTACCTACTTCCTTTGGGGTTTAGCTCAGAGATACCGGCTTCACACTTAATCGCTGCTCCATCAAAAGTCAGAGAAAAGACACCATATACGATATGGAGAAGAGTCCTCAAAATGTCTTTTATAAAGATTTGGGGGTTGTAAAGCTTACGCTAGACGCCAAGTCTCACAACTAGGTCCCAAATCAAATAAGTGTTATTTTGTAGGATATCCCAAGGAAACTAAGGGATATTACTTTTACAATCCCACACTTGGCAAGGTGTTTGTTGTAAATGTCCTCTTTCTAGAAAGAGAATTTATTTCTAGAAAAACTAGTGGGAGTAAAATTCATCTTGAAGAAATTCAAGATGAAGATAACACTAAGGCTTCGATGGAAAATGAATAGGTACCACAAAGTGTTGTGGATGAGGAAATTGTTGCCCAAAGAGTTGTGGAGCAAACACCTGTTCAAGTAGACCAACCTCTTCGTAGATCTGATAGGATCCGCTCGGCCAACCCGAGAGATATTCTTTTCTCGATCGACAACTGAAGTATTGCTTGTCGATCTCGACGAGCCTACATCCTATCAAGAAGCTATGATGAGCCCAGATTCGAGAAATGGCCAGAGGCCATGAGATCCCAAATGGAATCATGTACACTAACCAAGTATGGACTTTGCTGATCCACCAAGGTAAAACCCATTGGGTGTAAGTGGGTCTTTAAAGTAAAGACCATATGGATGGTAATAAGCATACCTATAAAGGTAGATTGGTGGCTAAAGGATTCAAACAAATTCATGGTATCGACTATGAAGAAACCTTTCACCATGATGCTTAAATCCATTCGATCATACTCACATCAAGTATACCATGATTATGAGATCAGATGGATGTCAAAACCGCTTTTCAATAAAGCTACCGAGGATGTTACATGACACAACCCGAGGGTTTTGAGATCCAAAGCATCTGAAAGGTATGAAACCGCAAAGGTCCATTTATGGACTAAAGCAAGCCTCAATCTTCATTCGATGATGCAATCAAAGAGTTTGGTTTCATCAAGAATGAAGATGAGCCTTGTGTCTACAAGAGAAATAGGAGCGCAGTTGTATTTCTTGTCGATGTAGAGACATACTTCATCGAAATGATATTCCTCACCCAGCGTGAAGATATGGTTAGAATTGTTTCTCGATGAAAGACTTAGGTGAAGCCGCTTATATTCTAGGCATCAAGATCTATAGAGATAGATCTAAAAGATTACTTGGCCTTCGTAGTACATACATTGAAAGTGCTAGATCGCTTTGCTATGCAAAATTCCAAGAAAGGGTTTCGCTTTATCACATGGTGTAAGTCTTCAAGACTCAATGTCCCTCTTCTAAGGAGGAGAGAGACTGCATGGATAAGATCCCTTATGCATCCGCTATAGGGTCTATCAGCGCTTACGCCATGCTTTGTCATTCCCTACATCTCGTATGCTTTGAGTATTATCAGTAGATACCGATCCATGTGAAAGTCAATCGGATAGCATAAAAATATTCTTAAATACTTACGCGACAAAGAATATTTATATTTCGAGGCACGAGGAGCTAATAGAAGGGTTACGGATGCAAGCTTTCCAAACAGCATAAGGATGACTATAATTACGGTACTGGTTTTTTCAATGGTGGAGCGTGGAGTCAAGAGTTCAAAGCAGACAGTTTGTCATTCTCTACAACAGGTTTTAGCATACAAAGATCTCGATGCAAAGAAAGGAGGTCTTTTCTCCGCAAGTTCATCGCTGAACTTGGGGTAGTTCCTAGCATTGCAGATCCATGTGATCATGTGACAACAATGGGGCTATCGACAAACTAAGGAACCTCGATCACATCACGACCAAACATCATCAAGGGCGCTTCCATCTCATTCACGAGATCATCGATAGAGGAGATGAGGATATGCAGATACCAACCTAAGCTAACATCGCAGATCCATTGACCAAGGCTTTGTAAGAGGAAGCATGATGGTCACACTAGGTCACTAGGTATTAGATATCATAGTGATTGGTACTAGTGCCAGTGGGAGATTGTTAGTTATAGCCCCAAGAACCAATCATGTGATTGAATAGGAACATTTCATATTCTATAAAGGCAAAGGATTGGTTATTATATTTAAGTCTTGCTGTCAGGCATAAATTAAATATAGTAATGCCCTAGAAAAGTAGTTCTTATCTACAGACATCAATCATGTAATTGATTATGAGAGGTCAGAGAGAATACTTTCTAAATGTTCTAGTCAAGTATTAATATGCAAGGGCAATATTAATACATAAAGACTAGCATGTGGTCAATTGATGACTTGATCTCACAAGTCATGGATATATGATATCAAGTATGACACGGGTATATATTAGAGAATATATAATTAATCCATCCCCATGAGAAAGTTTCATGGATCGCTTATATGAGTGTCATAAACTTTCTCATGTGACTATTGGTATGAATAGTCCTCGGACCAAGTCACTACTCTCACATGGAGTTATGTACTTGGTATCAAAACGCCACGTAAGAGTGGACCATAAAGGCGACATCGGGTATATAAATAAAATTATGCGAGGGATGAGTGATGTAGATGGGATCTATCCTCTCATATGATAGAGTGATATCTCATGCCTTGATTGAGTAGAACTACTAAAACGCATGGTTATGCTCGAATGAGTCAATATGAGATATTGAGCTCATTTGTTTGAGTTAGTTTACTCGTGGATCAAGAAACACATAGATTGATCGAGGATGACATGGCCTATGCCTCATTGATCAACTGACATCAGGATAGAAGGACACGCCACATATATTATAGTAGTCACGAAAGGTTACTGGATATTGACTTATCTCAGAATTTGGGTAGCAATGATGTATTGCTAGATGTCGCTCATTGCTTGTGTATCTAAAAGAGTTTAGGTCCACTGCCAACGTTATGAGAGCCTATAGGGTCACACACAAAGAGCATGATGATTATAGGAATTAGAGTATTCTATTTTGACTAGAATAATTTGGGGAATAAGCTTAAGTACAAAATGGTTTTCGACTTTTTTAATGAGAATTTTAGCTAATTGATTTAATGAGATTAATTCAATATGTTACCTTATTGAATTAATAAGATTAATTCAATATGATAACATAAGCTTAATTGAATTAATAAGATTAATTCAACATGCATGAATGCCACATAAGAATGCCACATAAGCATGCCACATAAGCATGCTACCTAAGCATCCACCTAAGCTTAGTTAAGGTGGAAGGAAACAAAATGGTTTTGTCTCCTTATGGAAAAACAAGGATATGTCTCAATGCAATGGATTGCATTGAATGTTAGTGAAAGGGTTTTTCCAACCCTATAAAAGACACCTCAAGTGGTTTGCCAAAAGTGAGCATTAGCTTCATGTTGTTGGTGGAAGCTTTGGTTGTGTTGTCATTGTGAGAGAGCTTGGTGGAAGCTTTGGTTGTGTGGGTTTGTGAGTGTAGGCTAGCAAGAAGAGGAGTCTTCTTCTTCCTTTCTCCTTTTCCCTCTCTTCCTCTCCTTTAGGGACTTCTCTAGCAAGAAGCAAAGGAGAGCTCTTCTAGTTTTCCTTTTGTGAGACAAGAGCGTGCTCTAAAAGCATATAGATACGGACATTTGAACGTGCTAAAGATCCAAACAACCAAAAGGAAAAGGGATTATCAAGGGCACGCAACAAAGGTAATCCTCTCCTATAAGATAGGTTTGCTTTTAGAAACTTATTTTAGGTATGAGTTTTCTTCAAGGATCACTAGAAGGGATCCTAATTTTTTAAAGATATGCCATTTGGCATACAAGAGATCCCAACAGGTTTTACCCTTCTGTGGATCAACCAAAGTCCATACTTGGTTAGTGTACATGGATTCCATTTCGATCTCATGGCCTCTAGCCATTTCTAATCGGGCTCATCATAGCTTCTGATAGGATGTAGGCTCGCCAAGATCGACAAGCAATACTCACCATTCACCAAGAGAAAAGAATATCTCTCGGGTTGACGACGGATCCTATCGATCTACGAAGAGGTTGGTCTACTTGAATGTGTTTGCTCCACAACTCTTTGGGCAACAATTTCTCATCCACAACACTTTGTGGTGCTTGCTCATTTTCCATCGAAGCCTTAGTGTTATCTTCATCTTGAATTTCTTCAAGATGAATTTTACTCCCACTAGTTTTTCTAGAAATAAATTCTCTTCTAGAAAGACAAAGATTTCGCAACAAACACCTTGCCAAGTGTGGGATTGTAAAAGTAATATCCCTTAGTTTCCTTGGGATATCCTACAAAATAACACTTATCCGATTTGGGTCCTAGTTTATCCGAGACTTGACGCCTAACATAAGCTTCACAACCCCAAATCTTTATAAAAGACATTTTGGGACTCTTCCCACCCATAACGATATGGTGTCTTTTCTACGGCTTTGATGGGACGCGATTAAGTGTGAAAGCTACTGCTCTAGAGCTAAACCCCAAAAGGAAGTAGGTAGATCACTGGCTCATCATTGATCGTACCATATCTAATAGAGTACGATTTCTCTCTCGATACACCATTCCATTGTGGTGTTCTAGGTGGAGTGAGTTGGGATATTATCCCACACTCACCAGTGATCACGAAACTTCGACTAAGGTATTCACCACCTCGATCCGATCAAATAGCTTAACACGCTACCAAGTTGGTTTTGTACTTCATTCTTGAATTCTTTGAACTTTTCAAAGGATTCTGACTTATGTCTCATCAAATATAAGTAGCCAAATCTACTCATATCATCAGTGAAAGTAATAAAGTACTTATAGCCTCCTTTGGCTTCGACATTAAAAGGGCCACATACATCAGTATGTATGAGTCCTAACAAGTCCGTCGCTCTCTCGCCATGTCCACTAAATGGAGTTTTAGTCATCTTTCCTAAAAGACAAGATTCGCATACCTCATATGATTCAAAATCAAATGAGTCCAATAATCCATCTTTATGGAGTTGGGATATGTGTTTTTCATTTATGTGACCTAGGCGATAAAGGTCAGAGATATATTTGGTTCAAATTATTCGATTTGAACCGTTTGGTATTTACGTTATAAATTGGATTTTCTAAATCTAGAACATAGAGACCATTCATAAGTGGTGCATTACAATAGAACATTTCATTCAAATAAATGGAACAACATTTGTCCTTTATTATAAAAGAAAAGTTTTTCTTGTCTAAACAAGATACAGAAATTATGTTCTTCGTTAATGCAGGTACATAAACGCACTCCTCTAGTTCTAAGATAAGCCTAGTGGGCAAAGACAAAGAATATGTTCCTACAGCTACAGCAGCAACTTTTGCGCCATTGCCTACTCGTAGGTCCACTTCTCCCTTTGCCATTAGTCTACTATTTCTCAGTCCCTGCACATTAGTACAAATGTGAGATGCACATCCGGTATCTAATAACCATGTAGAAGAAATAGATAGATTAACTTCTATAACGTGTATACCTGAGGCAGAAGTCCTACTTCTTTTCTTCTTTACTTTCTCAAGGTAGACTTTGCAGTTTCGCTTCCAGTGTCCAGTCTCACCGCAATGGAAATAGTCCCCTTCCTTAGGTACTTTACCTTTACCCTTTGAAGTGAATGAATTGGCCTTGCCTTTGGCTTGGGTCTTACCCTTGCCTTTGCGCTTACCTTTGACCTTCTTAACCATTAGTACATTACTAACTTTCTTTTTGAGATTCGGTTCAGCAGTTCTTAACATGTTGAGAATCTCAGGCAAAGGTTTATTAATTTCATTCATGTTATAATTCATGACGAATTGATTATATGCTTCCGGCAATGATTGCAGGATAACATCGGTTGCCAATTCTTGGCTCAATGGAAAACCTAGTCTTTCAAGGTTCTCAACGTACCCAATCATTTTAAGTACGTGAGTTCCTACAGGTGTTCCTTCTTGCATCTTGCATGCAAAAAGAGCCTTAGACACTTCAAAACGCTCGTGCCTAGCTTGTCCTTGATATAGTTGTTTTAAATGCTCAACCATATCATAGGCATCCATGTTCTCATGTTGCTTCTGAAGCTCAGAGTTCATGGTGGCAAGCATAAGACATGACACATCTAATGCGTCATCTTGATGCTTCTTATAAGTATCCTTTTCAACACGAGTGGCCAGTAGCGGTGTTTTGAGGATAGACTGCTCTAGGACATACAATTTACGTTCTTGCTTGAGGATAATCCTCAAGTTCCTATACCAGTCTAGAAAGTTAGCTTCATTGAGCTTGTCTTTCTCAAGGACAGATCTCAAGTTGAGGGGGTGTGTCGTGTTTAGATGACATGGTGATCTACAACATTAAAATGCAAAATTAAGTATCATACCTAAGTCATTTAATTAGGCCTTTAATTAAATGAGGCTCCCACTAAATTCTCATAGCTTTGATATGAGCTAATCATTGATGTAGGCAAACACATTTTGCTTACATCATTAGCTTCTATTTAGCTATAAATTTATATGGGATAAAGATCCACATCATACTTCATCTTGAGTTAGCTTTGGCTAATCGACCAAGACGTAGTATGATTAGGTAGGCAATCTTTTGTCAATTACATCTGATGTAACTCTTTAATAGCTTTGGTTAAGTTTAGATTAGTTTAGTGCTTATTCCTAAACCAGCTTCCAGGCCGTGGCGAGGCACAGAGGCCTTCTTTGATATCGGAGCAACGACCACTTTCTAAGACAAAGCTGATGTTCGGAAATCACACAAAACTAATTTTTAAAACTTATGTTCAAAGTTAATATATGCCTCTACTTTCTTAATTAATTAAGAAAAACTTAATTAAGTCATAACCAAGTTTGATAGCGGGACATCACGATTGTCCACTCGCACTCTTCCAAGATAAAATGCATTGCTTTGCTTTGGCAAACCCAACAACAAATGATAGAGGAAGTAGTGAGTACCAAACTTTGGTAGGCATATCATTTTTGACTTATTAAGAAATAAAATTAAACATGCATTACATACATATTAGCATACATCACATATAAGCTAAATTAACATGCATCACATACATATTAAACTAAGCGTGTCATGGTTATGGCCCTTATTCTACAATCTTCTCAAGCCAATGAAAAGATTGATTGGTCAACCTAGGGATAGCATCTTCTCCCAAGTGCTTCCTTTTGGTTGTCTTGTGTTGTTGACTTCCTCCTTGTAACGTCATCTTCGAATGGACCCTCCATCTTTATTTTGTATATTACAAAAGGAGAAATACTCGAGTTACATTCGAGTCTAAAACTAATTTTACAACAAGAATTTTAGGAGAAAGACACGACACGCAGGCCGTATTAAGAATTACAACACACACATTCACAAACTTTTTGGGACTAGGCCATAACCATGCACCATGTCAATTTTAACTTTTAAAAGACATCGGATATTTTATTATGTTTGAAAAATTGCTAATGCAATTATCAACTCATAATAAAATTTATCCTACTTCTATATCATATATAAAATAGAGAAAACCTATTTTTATACGATCTTTCGCAAGTGGCTCTGATACCACTGTAGGGATTTTTTATGCAAAATAGCATATGCGCAACGGAAAAATAGGATCCCTTCCAAGTGATCCTTGCGAAAGAAAACCTCGTACAAAAATAAATTTCTCAAAACCTATCTTATAGGAGAATATTACCTTTGTTGCGTGCCCTTTTTAAATCCCGCTTCTCCTTGGGTTTGTTGGATCTTTTAGCACGTTCAAATGTCCGTGCCTCTATATGTATCCACACGAGCAAGCTCTTGTCTCACAAAAGAAACTAGAAGAGCTCTCCTTTACTTCTTGCTAGAGAAGTCCCTAAAGGAGAGGAAGGTAGGGAAAAAGAGAAAGGAAGAAGAAGACCACTCTTCTTGCTACACTCACAAAAGCCACACAACCAAATCCTCTCACCACCAAGCTCTCTCCAAGCCTCAAGCTCCAACCCCTTGGCTGGCCACCCCATGGAGTGTTTTATAGGATTGGAAAAACCTTTCACCTCCTATCACATTCAATGCAATCAATTGCATTGAAACACAATCAACACTCCTTGTTTGGCCGGCCACATGTGGAGGAAATCCAAAGGTCAAAACCCTTTGTCTCCTTCCACCTCATCAAGCTTAGGTGGCATGCTTTTGTGGCATGCTTATGTGGCATTCATGCATGTTGAATTAATCTTATTAATTCAATAAGCTTATGTTATCATATTGAATTAATCTCATTAAATCAATAAGGTAACATATTGAATTAATCTTATTAAATCAATTTAGCTTAGGATATCATGATAACATATTTATTTAATCTTATTAAATTAATAAGCTTAGCATATTGAATTAATCTCATTAAATCAATAAGCTAAAATTCTCTTAAAGCTTAAAGTCCAAAAACCATTTTGTACTTAAGCTTATTCCCAAATTATTCTAGTCAAACTAGAATGCACTAATTCTTCTAATCATCATGCTCTTTGTGTGTGACCCTATAGGCTATCATAACGTTGGAAGTGGATCTAAACTCTTTTAGATACACAAGCAATGACCGGCATCTAGCAATACATCATTGCTACCCAAGTTACGAGATAAGTCAAGATCCGACTAACCTTTTCGTGACTACTATAATGTATGACCGTGTCCTTCTATCCTTGATATCAGATTGACCAATGAGGCATAGACCGTGTCATCCTCGATCAATCTATGTGTTTCTTGATCCCTGAGTAAACTAACTCAAACAAATGAGCTCAATATCTCATATTGACTCATTCGAGCATGGCCATGTGTTTTAGTAGTTCTACTCAATCAAGGGACCCACAGATATCACTCCCGTCATATGGGAGGGATAGATCCCATCTACATCACTCACATCCCTCCGCATAATTTGTTATATACCCAGTAATCGCCTTTATGGTCCACCCTGTTACGGGTGACGTTTGACGATACCAAAGTACATAACTCCTTATGTAGGGAACCGTAGTGACTTCAGGTCTAAGGACTATTCATACCAATAGTCACATGAGAAAGTTTATGACACTCATATAACGATCCATGAAACTTTCTCATGGCGTCGGTCGAGATATATTCTCTAATATATACCCATGTGTCAACTTGATATCATATATCCATGACTTGTGAGATCAAGTCATCAATTGACCTACATGCTAGTCTTTATGTATTAATATTGCCCTTGCATATTAATACTTGACTAGGAACATTTAGGAAAGTGTTCTCTACAACCTCTCATAATCAATTCTGCCAATTGATGTACTGTAGATAAGAACCTACTTTTCTAGGGCATTATTATATTTAATTTAGCTGGCACAAGCAAGACGTAAATATAATAACCAATCCTTTGCCTTTATAGAATATGATACAAAATGTTCCCTATTCAACCATCACATGATTGGTTCTAGGGCTATAACTAACACTTACCATATATGCTTCTTCCGTGCTATCCATGGAGGAGGATGAGGAAGCTTCGTCATCGGAGGAGGAGGGAATATCTATCTTCTTCTTCCCCTTGTTTGCCATCAATGCTACTCCCCTTGAAGGTTGGATTCTAGGCTCTTCTTGTATACCTTCAAGCCTAGATTCATGCAATTCCATAGTGGAGAAAAATTCATCTAGAGTACTTACCTCTAGATTCTTTGAAATATAAAATGAGTCCACCATTGAACTCCACTTGGATGATCGGAGAAAAGCATCTATGGCTGTCATTATCATATCCCGGTTGGAGAGATTTTCACCTACACTTGTTAGCCCAATTAAAATCTCTTTAAACCTATAATGCAATGAAGTTACATTTTCTCCCTTTTCTAATTTTATGTTGGATAATTGGGAGTGGAGGAGGTCTCTTCTTGCAATTTTAGCCTCCGAGGTACCTTCATGAAGCTCTACTAGCTTCTCCCACATCTCCTTTGCACTTAGGCATTCTCCAATTCTATTTATTTCTTGTTGAGGAAGCACATTGTAGAGATGGTGCTTTGCTTTTGAGTTTGCAAGGTGCTCCTCTCTTTTCCTCTTGGTCCACCTTGACTTCTCTATTGGCTTTCCCTCTTCATCCCTAGGCAAAACGAAACCGGATTCCATTGTAATCATAATATCAAAATCCGTTTCGAAAAATACCTCCATTTGCTTCTTCCACTGCGAATTCTCAAACCTTCTGATGATGAATGTTGGAGCCGACCATTTTTTTGATGAAGTTCTTGTTGCAGCGGTTAGTCCTTGACAAGCGACCTCGGCTCTGATACCACTTGTTGGAGGATCGGTTGGCCGGCTAGAGGGGGGTGAATAGCCCTCGAACGTTGGATGTCGGTATTTGCTCTTCTACGATTAGATTAGCGCAAGCGGAAACAACAATACAAGCAAATTAAACAAATAAAAACAAAGCAAAAGAAATAGACAATGCTAACACAATGTCGTAACATGGTTCACGACTACACCGCTAATCCACGATCCCGATTCGTCCGAGGTGAATCACTCCTTCAAAGCCAATCACTATTGGTCTCTCCTTTGCACCAAGCTAGGTGGAGGTAACCTTTACAATCAAGATCACTCTTCTTACAATAAGATGGAAGTAAAAGCAAGTAAGAAGAGTAGGGAATCGTGTATGGCACTTTGGGAGAAGTTTAAAGCTCAAGCATTTAGCCTCCCAAAGCCCCATCCTCTTCCTTTTTATAGAGGAAGAGGGTTTCTTTCCGTTGACACAGGAGTAGTCGACTAATGCCCTCGATCAGTCGACTAGTCCTATAGTCGTTGCCCAATAACGGCCTCTTTCCACGTTGGATTCCATCCAACGACACTGGCATCAGTCGACTGATATTACCATCAGTCGACTGGTGCTCGATCAGTCGAGTCCTCAACGAGGTCAACTCCATTCTCCGTTGCGTGCCATCGTGATCGTCATCCCTTGGCGATCGGATACGATAACGATCGATCGACAGCATTTGATCCGCAACCGATCGGGCCAAATGCCCATGAGTCGGACACACCGGTCGAACCCAATCGATTGAAGCGATCGCCATTTCATGGCAGTCGACTGGTGCCGTGTGAAACTCAAACTTAACATTAGTTTGAGCTTCCAGCGGTCGGATAAACCTTAACCCTTGCGGTCAAGTTTCTGACACTCAGCCATTCGGCCAAGTTCACCTAATGAGCTACTTACATTTCACTCATTCTCTCATCTCACTCAAAGTCCCTCGCCGAAGCTCTCTTTGCAGACCACGTCCCTCGGCGACATCGGCGCGCGGCTCGCAATGCTCCTTCACGTCTCTTGCCTTCCAAGTCCGCTCCGCTTGGCTTCTCTTCAAGTCATCTCGTCAACGGTCCTCGGCATCAAGCGCACGACTCTGCAATGCTCCTTCTCCGACTCAGGCACGAGGTTGTGAGTGGTGAACCCGCCAAGGCTCCATGTGCGAATTACTAAGCCCTGCATGACTTCAACGCACATATCAAATCAACATAACAAACTAACTTAAACCCTTTGCCACACACATCAAAACCTTATCATGGCAAGAGTTTGCCCTAACATCCTTGAGTCGATGAAGGATGACATTGCGAAGTCGTGCGCTTGGTGCATCCGAGGGACTGTCGGACAGGGAGCGAATGGAGTGAGACCAAAGGGAAGCATACTTCAAGGGCACGAGACGCGAAGGATGGCGTTGCGAAGTCATGCGCTTGGCGCATCCGAGGGACGTAGGCCGAGGGAAGAGAGCTTCGGTGGGAAACTCCATGAGGGATAAGGTGGACTTGGCCAAGTGGCTAAGACTGAGTGTCGGTGGCTCAAACATCTTCATGTTTAAGGTTTTAGCCGACATCAGTCGACTGGCATTTCTAGGTCGTATGGGTTCGACCAGTGTTCAACTGAACCAAGTCTAGTGATCGATCGTATGGGAGAGCAATGATCGAGAGAATCGATCGACTACTAAGGGATGGCGATCGATGACAACGTACCGACGCGAGAATGGAGTCGAGCTCGCCAAACGATCGGTGATGGATGATCGATCGATGGGTGCCATCACGATCGGTGATGTGATCCGTTGGAACTTAGCCAATGTGGATCTGGCCGTTGTGAGACAACGACTACAGAACCAGTCAACTGATGGTCACGATCAGTCGACTGATGAGCGCAAAATCAGTTTGATGCAGGTTATAAAAGGAGCACAAGGGGGAGGATTTCGCCAAGGCTTTTGGGGTGACTTTGGAGGGGAATTGTTGTTGCATTCCAGACCTTCAAGAGCAAGCAAAAGCAAGCAACAAGAAAGCGATCAAAGCAATTGTGTAAAAGTTCTCTTTTGTATTGTTTTTGTATTTCTTGTTGTATTTCATATTACTTGTTGTAATAACTTGTGAGAGGTTTCTCCACCTCCGACGTGTAGTCGAGAAGGAGTTTAGTTAGTGTCGTGCGCATAACTAGAGCTCGAGGAGCTCGCCCGTGGAGTAGGAACTATTCGGTTCCGAACCACGTATATCGTGTGTGTTTGTGTGTGCTTATTTGTGTTAGTATTATTCTTGTTTTATTGTTTCCACTACGCTAACCACAATCGTAGATAAGCAACGCAACGAGAATGAGCAAATTCCACCATCCACCGATAAAGGGCTATTCACCCGCCTCTAGCCTGCCAATCGATCCTCCAACAAGTGGTATCAGAGCAGCACTATAAGATAATTTGAAGGAGATTTTCTAGAAACCGATTTTGATTTTATGTTAATCTTAGAAAATGGTTTTAAGATGCCTAGGGACAAAGAAAACAAGCCCATTGAAAAGTCAAGGTGGACCCAAGATCAAATAAAGGACTTCAAGACAAATCTCGAGGTAATTAAATTACTTAGTGATTTGTTACCTAATCATATTTGGTCTAGATTGGGTGACTATAGGGATGCGAAAGAATTATGGGAGAAAATAATGAAATTCCAAGAAAATCCCCCATCGGCACAAGTAGAGGAGAATGCCGAAGAAGAAGCACCATCCACTTTCGAAGATGTGGATGACTTGGTGGAGATCTCCACCTCTAGTATTGAGGGGGAGGAAAGGATTTCCACTCCGTAGCCAAGCCAAAATGAAGCATCTACCTCCGGAAGAAATGACCAAGAGGCTTCCACCAACTCCCTAGGTGACTCATGTATTATAATTAATCGTAAAGATTATATTATTTGTTTTGAGTGTAGGGAGAAAGGGCATTACAAGAGCAAATGCCCAAAATTGGCTAAGGAAAAGGCATCGACACCAAAAGTCTACCTAAAGTCAAAAGATGTCGGTGTTCCCAAAACTAGAAGCAAAGAGCACATTATGTGCTTTAAATGCAATCAAAAGGGGCACTACAGAAGCCAATGCCCTAGGGGGAGGAAGAAAGGGCAAGAAGGTGCAATTCATGTAGGGGGAGCTCCCAAAGCTAACCCTAAGGTAAATTTAGTTAATGCACCTTCAATTCCTAGAATTAAAAAGCATGCTAGGAGAAATGATAAAATTTATTGTCTAGGTGCTAAGCATGTTAGTTTCTCTAAGGACAAACCTAGGACTCAAAGCACTAGACCTATTTTACCTAGGGAGTCAATTAGGAGAATTGAAAAAAATTTGGGTGTTAATCCCAAGAAATCTAGGCATATGCCTAAAAAGAAAAACATTTCCCAAAAGATAAATGAAAATTCAAAATTGGGAAAATTGGAATTAGAAAACCAAGTCTTGAGGTCAAGACTTGAAAGAATGGAGAAAACCCTTAGAATCATAGAAAATTTAATTCTAGGGTCAAATGCCCAAAAGTCAAGACCTAGGGTTCAAAAATGGTCTAAGGACAAGGAAGGTTTGGGTCACAAATCTAAGCCCAAGAAGACTTATCATAATGTTCCATTTGATTATGGAACTTTTTCTAGGTCTAGACAAACCAAGGCTAATAGGGAAGTCATCCCTAAGACTAGCCATGGTGTGTGCTTAGTGGCTAAGGACTTAAGGAAAACCAAGAAAGCCACTAAGAAGGTCAATGAAGGAGTCACCTCTAGAGTTGATCTAGGAAAGACCCAATTAACTAATGTGTTAAAACCAAAAAGGGTCATTAGGAAGGTATCTAGGGAAGTTATCCCTAAGGAATACCTTGTTAACCCAAGGAGCTCCAATAGATATTGGGTTCCTAGAAGCGTGATCGATTCACGCTAGATGGGTTAGGGTGTGTCAACCCTAAGTGGATGGGTAGTTAACCTAACCATAGTAGGGTTGACACATTAGGATGTGCCAATATGGGTTGAGAAGGTTAAAATGATTTAAATTGGCACAATTAGGTCATAGAGGTCATGGTGTGTCATTTTGGGTTTATGGTACACTAGGGAGATAAATGGCATTAAGGCAAAATTGAATTAACTCCTAGAAATAGCAATTGATTTCAACACTTAGGTATTTTATACCTTAGTCTATTTTACTTGCCATGATTTGTTTGTCTTGCCATGTCATGACATCATTTTCATTTTTATCTATAAAAATGTCATGATAATGTTTAGACTTATTTTTATATGTCATGTATGCTTAAATGTCATTCACATGCCATGACATCATGATTTTGGCATATGCTTTTATCTATATCATATTTATGCCATAATCATATCATGCATAACTAAAATGAAATTAAGGATTATGGCATGATTTGATGGGAATCAAGAATATTGCCTTAGAAATATGCATGAGAACATAAAGAAAATAAAACCCACATCTCACTAAAAACTTGACTTGTATGTGTTTTACACATCTAGATATTGGTGAGATGTTTAGGAAAAATAAAATAAAGGTTTTAAAATATTTTGAAAACATTTTGAAAAACCTTGGTGAAGCCTATCTTTTGATAGCTATCACCATTGAATGAGATGATACAAAGAGGGCTCTTTATTGAAGCTTTTCTTAAATTTTGAACTTTATATCAATCTCTTAGTTTAATGGGTAAAATAATTTTCTAATATTTTTCACCCATAAAGATTGTGATAAGTAATATACATACCAAATTTCAAGATTTATCCACTTATGTATATTTACTTATGAATTTCGAAAGTCAAATGATGGTTTTAATCGACGACTAATCGACAATGCCGCTTGATTTCGGGTAAATCTTGATGGTTAGGCCCATGTTCAGCTAGGTTAAGGTCCCCTAACCACTCCTAACCCTAGGATATGCTTGGGAGGGCATTAGAGAGGGTGGAAATCCATTGGATATGGATTAGGAGAAGAGTTGAGGGTGAGTATCAATTTTAAGGTGGAAGAGAGTTCATTGTTGAACTTTGCCTTAATTTTGATTGGTTAAATGTTCCTATTGGCTTAGGGACTCTCCAAGGACATTGTTGGTGTAATGGTCAAGGGGGAGCAAGCCTCTAGGGGAGATATCCATCATGGGAAGATGGATGTGTATTTCCTCATGGGAGGAAAATTGGGTTGCCTCTCTTAAGTGATATGGGATCACTAGAAAGATTGAGGGCATGCCAAGGGGAAGATTGTAAGATCTCATTGGGATATGAGACATTGAAACCCTTGAGGACCTTTTTGATGTAATGTCAAAAAGGGGGAGAAGTTACCAAGTTACCAATTAGGGTTCGTTGGAATTCTCATTGGGATATGAGAATTGCCCATATGGGAGAATTGTTAGACTTGAGATGGTAGTTTTGTCAATCATCAAAAAGGGGGAGATTGTTGGTGCAATCGACCCAGGTTGACTCGAGTTTGACTCGAGTAGTACCTTGATGGTATTTTGATGATAGACAAAACTCATGACATGAGATTGTCATGGGAAAGTCCAACATGGGGTTGGCATGGAAAATCCAAGCATGGAGCTTGGTGTGGAAGTCCAAAGCATTGCGAAGCCGTGTGCTTGGTGCTTGGCATGGGAAATGCATTGCGAAGCCGTGAGCTTGGTGCATGTGGGAAGTCTTGAGGACTTGGTAAGTTCACTAGGCTCGGGGTCCTTGAGCCGGTGAAGGATGACATTGCGAAGACGTGCGCTTGGTGCATCCGAGGGACTGCCAGACAGGGAGCGAATGGAGTGAGACCAAAGGGAAGCATACTTCAAGGGCACGAGACGCGAAGGATGGCGTTGTGAAGCCGTGCGCTTGGCGCATCCGAGGGACGTAGGCCGAGGGAAGAGAGCTTCGGTGGGAAACTCCATGAGGATAAGGTGGACTTGGCCAAGTGGCTAAGATCGAGTGTCGGTGCTCAAACATCTTCATGTTTGAGGTTTTAGACATCGATCGATCGGTATAGGTGCCCGACCGCTCTAGGTCGATGGGTTCGACGGTGTTCGATCGAACCAAGTTCGATCATATCGCTATGGAGAGCAATGATCGTTGGGAGAATCATCGACTCCGAGGGATGGCCGATCGATGATGACGTACGCACGAATGGAGTCGAAGCTTCACAAAGACTCGATCGATGGATGATCACCGATCGATGGGTGCCCTTAGTCGACTGATGTGTGATCCGTTGGAACTTAGCCAACGTGGATCTGGCCATTGTGAGACAACGCCACAGAGGACCGATCGATGATAGCAAATCGATCAGCTTGATGCAGGTTATAAAAGGAGCACAAGGGGGAGATTTCGCCAAGGCTTTTAGGGTGACTTTGGAGGGGAATTGCTGTTGCATTCCAGACCTTCAAGAGCAAGCAAAATCAAGCAACAAGAAAGCGATCAAAGCAATTGTGTAAAAGTTCTCTTTTGTATTGTTTTTGTATTTCTTGTTGTATTTCATATTACTTGTAATAACTTATGAGAGGTTTCTCCACCTCCGACGTGTAGTCGAGAAGGAGTTTAGTTAGTGTCGTATGCATAACTAGAGCTCGAGGAGCTCGCCCGTGGAGTAGGAATCATTCGGTTCTGAACCACGTATATCGTGTGTGTTTGTGTGTGCTTATTTGTGTTAGTATTATTCTTGTTTTATTGTTTTCGCTGCGCTAACCACAATCATAGATAAGCAACGCAACGAGAACGAGCAAATTCCACCATCCACCGATAAAGGGCTATTCACCCCCCTCTAGCCGGCCAATCGATCCTCCAACAAAGTTAAACTTGACTTATTCCTAGGTCGCCTAAAAGATTCAAGTCAATTTGATTAGCAATACGTAACTGAACGTTTAAATTGACTCAATGAATCAAATCTAAATTAGACCCATTCAACACTTGAATCAAATTAAATCTAACTCAATTAGTCTAATTTGGATTACTCTTAATCCAATTTAGTTCATCCCATGAACCTAATCCTCATGGTTCATCATATGAACCTAATCTCCATCTAATTGCCCTTTGTGTGTGACCCTATAGGTTCTTATAACATTGGCAATGCTCCTAAACCGATTTAGGAACATAAGCAATGAGCGGTATCTAGCAACACATCATTGCTACCCAAGTTACAAGAATGTTGAGCTCCAACATCACCTTTGTGACTACTAATTGTGACTCTCACAATATGTGACAATGTCCTCTATCCTTGACATCTAGATTGACCAATTGAACCATAGACCGTGTCATCCTCGGTATAATCTATATCTTGAACTCCAAGTAGACTCACTCTAATCAAATGAGCTCAATATCTCATATTGACTCATTTGGGCATGGCCATGCACTTCGTGGTCTCACTCTATCAAGAATAACGATGTCACTACCGTTATATAGGAGGGATAGATCTCATCTACATCACTCACATCCCTCCGCATAATTTATTACATATCCAGTAATCGCCTTTATAGTCCACCCATTTACGGGTGACGTTTAACGAAGCCAAAGTATGCAATTCCTTATGTAGGGAACCATGGTGACTTTAGGTCTAAGGACTAATAGTCATACTAATATCCACATAAGAAAGTATATGACACTCATATAACGATCCATGATACTTTCTCATGGCGGGTCATTCAGTATACATTCTCCAATGCATACCCATGTGTCAACTTGATATCTCATATCCATGACTTGTGAGATCCAGTCATCGAGTTGACCTACATGCTAGTCTTTACGCATTAACATTGTCCCTGAATGTTAATACTTGAATAGGAATAATTAAGAGTAGTATTCTCTATATCATCTCATTATCGATTCAACCAATCGATTGATATAGATAAGAACCTTCTACTCAAGGACGTTATTATACTTAGTTATTTGGCACCAATACAAGTAAATATAATAACCATGCCTTTATAAATAGGAATATGATACAATAAAGTCCATACAACAATCATCACATGATTGACTCTAGGGCTTTCACTAACACTCCCAACATCAACAGTCTTGGTCGAGGCACTACAGGTAAAGAAGGTCTAACATATTCACATCGGGGAGGCCTTCATTGAGCAGGGGGAGGGTTCCTCTCCGCTAGGGCAGAGGTTGGAGTATTCTCTGCCCTTCTTAACTTCATACCTTTTTCTTCATTGATATATTCGTCGACGTAATTCAACAACTCTTCATAGTTGGTGGCTGACTTTCTCAATAAAGAGCTGAGGAAGGGTCTTTCCCTTAGCCCGTGAGGGATGACGACCTTCAGGATATCGGACTCTGTTGAAGGGATGTCCCTAGCAGTGGTGCTAAAGTGATGAATATATCCCCTCAAAGATTCTAAGGGTTCTTGCCTTATATGCAACAAAATAGAGACGTCATGCTTATAAGTCTTGCAACTAGCAAATTGTTGATGAAAACTCCCTTTAAATCATAAAACAAGTAATAGAACCGGGAGGCAGAGCTCAAAACCATCTATGTGCATAGCCTGTCAACGTAATGTGGAAGGCTCTGTATTTAAGGGTGTCTGTATGATAATGAAGAGAAGAAGCTCTTGGAGGGAGATCGGGACGGCCGGCTAGAGGGGGGTGAATAGCCCTCGAACGTTGGATGTCGGTATTTGCTCGTCTACAAAGAGATTAGCGCAACGGAAACAATAAAGCAAGACAAGCAAATAGAAATACAAGAAAACAAACGCTAACAAGATGGTATAACGTGGTTCACGGCTACGCCGCTAATCCACGGTCCCCGATTCGTCCTCGGTGAATCACTCCGCCAAAACCAATCCACTAATGGTCTCTCCTTTGCACCAAGCTAGGTGGAGGTAACCTTTACAACCAAGATCACTCTTCTTACAATAAGATTGAAGTAAAGACAAGTAAGAAGAGTTTAAAACTTGTGGGGCACTAGGAAGATCACTTAGAGCATAAGCATTAGCCTCTCAAAGGCTCACACCCTCTCTTTTTATAGAGAGGGCTGATTTCTTCCCGTTGGCCGCCACCAGTCGACTGCTGCCCTTGGCAGTCGACTGCCGTCACTACAACGGCCTCCGAACACGTCGGATCCCGACCGTTGTAGTCCAACGGAACACTTGGCAGTCGACTGATGGACCTCACCAGTCGACTGCTGCCTCCGTAGTCGACTGCCCAGTCGGCTACGAGCGGTTCTGTGCCCGCGACATCCTCTGGCAGTCGACTGTCATTCCATGGCAGTCGACTGCTGGGCATAAACCCATCAGTCGGATACCAGTCGAACACACTCGACTCAGAGCAGTCGACTGCCATTACATGGCAGTCGACTGGTGCCGTGTGAAACTCAAACTTAACATAAGTTTGAGCTTCCGGCGGTCGGGTAAACCTTAACCCTTGCGGTCAAGTCTCCGACACTCAGCCATTCGGCCAAGTTCACCTAATGAGCTACTTACATTTCACTCATTCTCTCATCTCACTCGAAGTCCCTCGCCGAAGCTCTCTTCGTTCGCGGCCACGTCCCTCGGCAGCATCAGGCGCACGGCTCTGCAATGCTCCTTCGCGTCTCTTGCCTCCGAAGTCTGCTTCCTTGGCTTCACTTCAAGTCATCTCGTCCGGCGGTCCCTCGGATGCTCCAAGTGCACGGCTTCCGCAAAGTCATCCTTCACCGACTCAAGGACCGAGGTTGTGAGGGTGAATCCGCCAAGGCTCCATGTGCGAATTACTAAGTCCTGCAAGACTCCAACGCACATATCAAATAACAATACCAACCTAACTTAAACCCTTTGCCACACACATCAAAACCTTATCATGGCAAGAGATTGCCCTAACAGCTCTCTCGAATTGTAATAGATGTTCCTCTGGATCTGATGTGCCATCATACAACCCCACTTGAGGATTTCGAAAGTGTGGTGGTGGTAACTCAGACATAATATCTGCAATGAATGGACTAGGCTCATAAACTTCAGGTGCCCTAGTGGACTGCCTTTCTCCCTGGTCTTCCCGCCTTGTCTGTGTCGCGGGGATAGTGTGTTGATGTACTCTCCCCACTGGTGACTCACTTGATAATACTCTGGTGTTTGGTGGAGCCGTGGGGCATAGCTGGGAAGACCCTTCGTGCAAGGGCTCTCTGTGAGAAGGCTCACCAGAATGGGGATGAAGATATCCCACCCTTCTCCTTTCTTTGGCCAAAGGCTCAGCTACTACTGTATCCACTAGGGCCCTTAGCTGGGATGGTAATAGTGTAATAGGACTCTCTTCCGTAAAAGAGGCCACCGGATGCTAACTTTCCTCCAGCTACATCTCGACATCTTGCTCAGTAGTGTTCTCACAGATGACACCAACTGATGTGGATAATGTGGAATTTTTCACCTCCTTCTAGTGAGAGAAACGATAACATCATGGAGGCTTAGGGTCTTCTTCAGCCGCAACAGTAATAAAGATGAATAGTTAAAGAAAATCAAGCACAAGAATTAACATGGTTCAGAATTCCAATTCCTACTCCACGGGGTGAGCTCTGAAATGAGCTATGGTGTCAAAATACCTTTCACTATGAAATTTCTCCTTCTCAGAAGTATTCTCGGGAGGTCGAGAAAACCTCTTACAAGTTCACCAATGTACAACGTCCAGAGATGAAGACACCCCCTCTCTTCCTCCCCTCAATCTCCTCTACTGATGGTTGAAGTCGAGAGTCTCCTCTAGCAAAAGTCGATCCCCCTTCTTCCTCTTCCTCCTTTCCCTTTTATCCCTGCTCCTAGCAACCTGCTATCATGTCCTCAACCCCCGCCATCACTGTCGACCTAGAATAATTCTGTCAGGAGGATAAAAAATGGAGACCCCTGGGAATATTATGTGGGGTCTCAGTTTGTTACCCCATACCATAAGCTCCTATAAACTGACCTACTCAAAAACGTTCTACCCTTCATCCTTACCCCCTCTTTTATCCTTGAAGGTCTCTATTTTCCCCCGACCATCTTCCCTGACTGACTCATCCCTCCTTTCCGGCCCAGCGTCCTATTCCTTCACGCTTCCCTTTACTTCCCGACTTAACTCCTGACTCATCTCCCTGAATCACCCCTCGACTTGTATCCCGAGTTACCCATACGCCTTTTCTTTGGCCCCCAAATTTTACCATTCTATCCTACGTGGTTATACTATCACCTCGGTCTACTCCCTTTAATGAGGTGTAGTCAGTTCGAGTAACGGATCACTTACTACCTATTCCCTTCCATCGGTTGCTATTTTGATATTTGCCTTCAAAATCAGGTTACAGTAGTATCAGTAGTATCAGGTTGATTCCTTTTGTAGTTGTTTGGATTAATTGTTAAGTTGTTATTCTCCTACAATTGATATTTACTTTGATTCAAATTGAGTATTTAGTTTATTTGAACATGTCTTTGAGTTGTTTGATGAAATACTCTCTTTACTTGATACTTTGTTTTTGCATAATTCTGTAATTTAATTCCTTACCTATTTAATATTTGATGAATTGTCTCTTCCATTAGTGTAGTTTAATTTTGTAATTTAGTGATCTCAGCGTTTGCCTTTTACTTGTAGTGGATGATTAAACTTAGTTAGAACTTTTACTTACATGCAATTCCTTAAATTGCTTTCGAACCTCCAACCAACCTAGGAAATCCTTATCTAGAGAACCACTATTCTATGCTAGTATAAGTGGAGTTCAATACTTAATTAACGTCTCATCGTCCCACGTAACGACACATTTAGACTATCATACATTGTACACTAAGTCTACTTTTATTACAATGTGATTGAGTTGGTCAAAGAGTGGGATGGAAATCTCTCTGTGTGCGATGTTAGAATAGAGAATGATAGAGAAATCGAGGAAGAAGAAAGTTCACAGAGGAACCACCTTTTAATTTAAACGGAAAGAAATTTTATTAAAACCAAACAAGATGTGTTTATAAGGGCCCTAACTCTTATTTAAATAGTCTAGAAATTGAGAACAAAAATTGAAACAACAAAAGAAAGTTAAAAAAAAACACAAAATTAAATCGTGACGGTGCAACTTGGGTGAGTCGTGTTATGCAACACAGCTGTGATAGGGAACATGACTAGTTGGAATACACTGTCAAGTCTCAGAATGCGATATGTTCGTGCTCTTGGACACGATCAAACTACGATGGTCTCTGAAATTTTCATTTTCATCTCGTTCCGATCCAGAATGAGGTACATCCTTGCCAAGGGCATAGTTAGGTTGTGCTGATTATTAGAGGGTTCGAATTTTCTCTGCTAAAGTTCGGAATGAAGTATGTTTATGTTAGGGATCTGTGAAAATGTCAAAATCCTTATTGAATACTTCAATTACTCTTCGTCGTGACATATAAAAAAAAAAAAGGATTGTATTATAAAATAAAAATTGATGAATATTTTTGTATTACAATAATATTTGATGAAAAATATCAGAGATTTTTTTATTCAATGGACAATGGAAAGCGTTATATTTTTGGGTAAGAGTTTCATTTAAGACTACACCAAATGATGGTTTTACTGGATATTGGTACAAAAAGTGATTCACTCATCCTCGACTCGATCGATTTCATAGCTAATACGAAAAAAATAAATGACAGAGAGTATATTGTTCAACCCAGAACTAACGTAATAGAAGGATAGACATCCTAAAAAATTTACAGTCCTCGAAGATTGACCCTTCATTATTAGTACAATTCTATTACTATACTAGTCACAAAACTCTCTCAGGGATGGCTACTGGACATCCATTTAGGTGAATGGGTGGCAAATCAACATACGAACACTGATTAAAATCCACCTTTGATGATGTAGTTTTTTTAGGTGTGTTGGTCGAAAATTTTGCCATTTCCCCTTGAATAAATCGAATTGAGTATTGGATTTATTTCGATTTCCCATGGAAGAGTGCATGGCCAGTAGGGATACACCAAAGGAATGGTCGAGAGTACGAATCCAGTACCCCTTAATGATTGGATTTAAACAGAAATTATATCCATGTTTGGTATGCAGCCTCATTTTTATGGGCCTTTGTGCCCCTGTGTCTCCCATACATTATTAATTCTCTTTTTTTTAAAAAAAATTCCATTCAATCTCTCCTTTTCACTTTAAAACATTTCATCTCATCGTGAATAAATGGTCAACGAAACTGAATCATTGCATGGATGGCCACACAGAAACAGCTTGCATTGGTTTTCTGTACGTCGTCGTTGTTTTTCCTTTTGTTTTTTAAATGGAGTTTCGGCAGACTCTTTGAGAAGTCAAGATAGAAGAGTTCAGAGTACACACTCTAACTCTTTCATGGTGCAACAGCAGGGCAATGCCACCTCCATTGGCATTTCACGACATAATATAATTCACTGATCAGCAACTCGATGACAAAACCCATTCAACTAACCCTCGAGTTGTCACTTTCTTCTTCGCTAGCGAATCAGCATTTTGGCCCTAGCCATGCGTTTTAGCTCGGCAGCAGCTGGTTGCTGAACACTTGGTGCTTTGCACGGACCACTCCATCATTTTTAATCCTACAAACAAACAAAAATGTCAACCACCTCGATCGTTGTTTTACTACTTTCACTTAAAAAATGTCATTAGACTCCTCCATAGTTTGCAGAATTCCACAAGGCCATTTCTATTCGACATCCCAAAATTTTTAGATTTCCAAGTCACACGGTTTCCTTGCAGCTCAAGGACTGTCTTCCCCACTGTCACACACAAACTCTCTTTATATATAAATTGTAAGTACGCTGTCTTGGTTGCCTTTTGGATTCTCCCCACCGCACACACAGCTCCTATTTCCTACTTTATTTATTTATTTATTTATTTATTCAATTGATGAGTTTTTTTTCTTCAAATTTATCTATTTACTTTAATTTCCAGTCCCTTTACGAGCCGTATTTAAGGGCTAGAGCTGAAGCAAAGTTGCCGCAAAGCAAGCCCAGTGTGAGGAAAAGTATCCCCAAAAGCTTCTTTTCTCATCCAAGCAAGGCCAGCATCGCCATCTCTACAAATATTAGGCTTCCTCTTCCTTTGTTCCACGAGCAGACCAGTCTTCCCAAATTTAAATCTCTTCTCGTCGAAGGATATAATTAGCTGAACATGGGAGGCACACTTGAGTATTTCTCCAGCTTGCTGACCGCTGGCCACAGGCACAGGAAGAGGAAGCAGTTCCAAACTGTGGAGCTCAAGGTCAGGATGGACTGCGAAGGCTGTGAGCTCAAAGTAAAAAATGCTCTCTCGACCATGAGAGGTCCATCCATAACTCTTCTTCTCACTAAACACGTCCCGTGTTCCTAATATTTTGTCAAACCAATAATCCTAATTCTAACTGAACAGTTGGTTTCTCACAGGAGTGCAGTCTGTGGAGATCAACAGGAAGCATTACAAGGTGACAGTATGTGGAGCCAAACAAGGTGCTCAAGAGGGTTCAAGCCACAGGGAAGAAGGCAGAGATATGGCCTTATGTGCCCTACAACTTGGTGGCACAGCCTTACGCTGCACAAACCTACGACAAGAAGGCACCGCCAGGCTATGTCAGGAACGTGGAGTTCATCGCATCTTCCAACCAAGTCAGGGCAGAAGACCAGTTCACAAATTTGTTCAGCGATGACAACCCGAATGCCTGTTCTGTAATGTAAAAGTGAAACATTTTTCTCTTTTCCCGAGAGACAATGCGGTCTTTTGACTCGTTGGATGTTTCTGAACCATCTCGTGCAATATAATATGCATATGTTATAGTTAAAATGTTGTTTTACGTTTGTTTAGGGGTTCTGAAAAGTTGGACGTGACATCCTTTTTCACAATGGTTTATAATTAAGCTGATATTTATGCAGCAATAGCAATCAAGAACCATAATGCATAACTAAATGGAGGAATGATCAGGTATCCACCATTTTGAACTGTTTTAAGTAACATGGAGAATTCTCTGAAAGAGACCAAAAGGTACCCACAGAGCTTAAATACACGAATGCATACGCCATTTCTTGTTCGTATAAAAAGTCGACTGGTCCAGATATTGCCATGGTGGCTTCGATGGATTTCTTCTCCTAAACTTCATTGTCTGTTCGAGCAGCATGAACAACGTCCCTGCCTGTTTCTTCCGAGAGGAGCTTGCGACGATGGCATGACTTCTATCCGCAATGGGAATTGTGTTGTGCATTCAACTTGACAAAAGGCATGACCAAAATTTGTGCCTGATGGTCCTCCTAATTCTCACTTCAACCATGTATCAAAGAACCTTTTATAGTCTGGCGGAATATTTAAGTAGTTTTTTTTTTTATTTTCGATTCGATATCTAACTTTAATATATTTATTAAATTTTTCCCAAATGAAATAATAAATTTTAAAACACTGAACTACTGAAATAATTATTTTTCGATTTATCACAATGAACAATAAAAAATTTATATGAAATTGAATGATCATCTTTACAATTAATCGCAACGAATTAATGATTCAGATATATTAAATTACAAAAAATAAAAAAAAAATCAAACATTTATACCATTCATCTCTAATATTTTTTTTTAAAAAATATTTGTTTTAATTTTATAAAGATTTAAAATAAAAAGATTGAAGTATTCAACCAATGAAATGATTACTGATTCCCAAACAATATCATAACCTCACATCAAAAAGCTGCTCCAATTGCTTGTCCTAGGTATAGCCTCGTGTAAAAAAGTAACTAGCTGAGCTTTTCAAGCGCATTCGGACAACAAAATAAAAAGTGGCTGAAGTTTCAAATATTTTGGGTTTTTCTTTCTGGCCTGCATATAAATCTTGCTTATTATATTACATAAGTACTTTGAGTAAACTAGAAAGTTATTATTGAGGCCAATGCATATTGTTCCTTATGAATCAAGTGGCCAAAGAATAATTTAAACCTATGAAATATGAGTGGGAATGGATTGTTGGATGATAACACATGCATATAATATTAGAATGCTCGGAGGTTGTCTCCACGGAGATGGTGCATTGATAAATGTTGTGCAGAGTTTATATAAGGTGTAAGATTCGATCCCCACAGACTGTTTAATGCCCGCACCATGCCACGTCCTCCATCGCACTTATCAACGCACCAAGTTCAGTTATCATTCATAATTTACTTCCTCTCGTACTTATGGAGTCGAAGTGAGAGGGTCACTAGATTGGTGGTTCCAACCTTTTGTACAAAGACTGCTCGAGACTATAAATAGGAGCTGATAGGTTGATAGATTCTAACTTTTTGCATAATAGAATGCCCATGTAAATAGGAGTTTACAACAGGAATCAATAGGGGGCCAAGCTGTTGTTGATGCAGTGAGCATCACTCATTGGTTTTGATGTATGAATCGCAGTTAAAGATAGGAATTACTTGTGTTCTAATATCAGTGTTAAGTATGCAGACTTAACAGAAAGTCCTAGTAGGTCGTGTTGACCGGATACTAGGCAAATGACTTGACATATCAGGAGGACCGGACACCAGGTATGAAGTCCAGATGGGTCGTGTGGACCAGACATTTGGAAGACCGACAATCGATAAAAAGTCCAGCTGGGTCAAGAAGACCGAACAGCCGGTGGAAGTCCTGGCAAGTTAGATCCGATGTCAAGAGTGGTAAGTCCGGCAGATAGTCGACAGGTAAGCTTCGAGTGAAGAGGTGAGACTGAGTCTTCTGTAGGGGGACAAAGTTAGGCGTTGATCCGACGAAAAGTCCGCATGAGACTTAGTAGTCGAGATCGAGTAATATTACTACTTCTATCATATTTGATTTTATCTATTTGTGCTAATTTCGATTTGCAGGGATCAGTCGACTTAATGAATTTCAGTCGACTGAAGACCAGTCGACTAAGTTTGGTTCAGTCGACTGAATACACACTTGGCAAGATTAGTTGGTGATCGATCAAAGATCTAGCACCGTAGTTGGAAAGTGTTTCAGTCAACTAGGGAGTTTCAGTCGACTGAAGTGGCAAACTTCCCGATGCAGAGTCAGGTGACATGGAGTCAACTGGGGTGTTTTTAGTCAACTGGAAGACCAAAAGTTCCATATCGACGGGCTGATGTGAAGTCAACTAGAAGTCATTCCAGTCGATTAGAAAAGGTTTATAAAATAAGTGCTCGACTAGATTCGAGGAGAACACTGCTATGAAGTCGAAGTGATGTCAAAATTCATTCTCATCCACAAAAGCTTCGACTCCTCACAAAGACGCTTTTCTGACACCTCGTGCCTATGTCAAAGCCTTCATATATGTTGATATAAAGTATCTTGTAATTTTTTGTATTATTTTTCGCTTGTGTATTTAACTTCAAAGAGAGGGTAGTGTGTTACTCATCTCTTACCTTTGTAAAAAGCCAACCCCTCCGAAGTCGAGAGTTCTCGAATCGGAGGGTGTATAGTGATTGCCCATCGAGGTAACTCTCGGAAGAGCTATGGGCCTTGGAGTAGTAACCCAGTTAGGGTTGTGAACCAAGTAAAAGAAATTGTTCCCTATTTTATTTTATTTTATTACCGCTGCATACTCTCAATTAATTTTAAAATATACATATAAGTTTTTTTTAAAAGAAAATTATAATCTCCGAGATTCACCCCCCTCTCTCGGAGTATCATGATCCTACAATTGGTATCAGAGCTATGGTCCATGTCAAGCCATGCACCTCGAATTAAGGAAGTGGAGCTCCCATGTACGGATCAAGAGAACTAGACACTAGGAAGGAAGTCTAGTTGGGTCGGGAGCACTGAACAATTGGCAGAAAGTCCAGCTGGGTCAGGAGGACCGGACAGTTGGCAGGAAGTCCTAGTGGGTTAAAGATCGAACATCAAGCAAAGAAAGTCCTTTGAGGAGGGATAGGCTTGAGGGGGGGGGGGTCCAATGTGGTCATTCATTTGAGGGGGAGATTGTTGAGAGTATTGAGAATACAATCAAAGTCTCACATTGATAAGACATGGAAAAGATCATGTGCTTATAAGATGAAAAGATATCTCCATTGGAATGAGGCCTTTTGGATAAAGTCCAAAAATAAAACCATGAGGGCTTAGGCTCAAAGTGGACAATATAATACCATTGTGAAGATATGTGGATCTTATAGGTACTAACAATTGGTATCAGAGCTCTAGAATTATAATAATGTGTCTAGAAAATGGATATCACCATGAATATTCATGCCCTAGAACGCCCCAACAAAACGGAATAGTAGAAAGAAAAAATAGAACTCTACAAGAAGCAGCTAGGTCAATATTAAATGAATATAACTTACCTAGTTACTTATGGGTCGAAGCTATAAATACTGCATGTTATGTGCAAAATAAAGTAATACTTAATAAATTACATAATAAAAAATCTTATGAAATTTTTAATAATAAAATATCTTCAATAAAATATCTAAAAGTATTTGGATGCAAAGTATTTATTTTAAATACGAAAGAACATCTCGAAAAATTCTCTACAAAAATCGATGAAGGGATATTTCTAGGTATTTGACCACTAGTAGAGCCTATAGGATTTATAATAAGAAAATCCTAAAAATCGAAGAAACAACTAATGTAAAATTTGATGAGAAAGAAATTACTAATAATCAACTAAACACATTAAAAGATAATCAAAATGATTTAAATGAAATAACACATGATGAAGAAGAACAAATCCAAGGTGAAGAAAACTTAAATACATCTAGAATTAATCCTAACCATCCACTTGAACAAGTATTAGGAAATTCAACTTTAGGAGTTTAAACTAGATCAACTCTAAGAAACTTAAGTCAAATCGCATTAATATCAAAAATAGAACCAAAGTCAATAGATGAGGCTTTACCGGACACTGATTGGATAATAGCCATGCAAGAAGAACTTGCACAATTCAATAGAAATAAAGTGTGGGACTTAATACCTCCACCATCAAATAAATCAATAATAGACACTAAATGAGTATTTATAAATAAATTAAACGATCAAGGAGAAATCATAAGGAATAAAGCTCGATTAGTAGTTAAGGGGTTTAGTCAAGTAGAAGGGTTAGACTATGATGAAACTTATGCACCAGTAGCTAGACTTGAGTCAATTAGGATGTTGCTAGCTTATGTGACACATAAAGGATCCAAGTTATACCAAATGGATGTCAAATTCACTTTTTTAAATGGAGTAATTAAAGAAGAAGTGTACGTAAGTCAACCCCTCGATTTTGAAAGCTTAGAATACCCTAATCATGTATATAAATTAAAAAAGGCCTTGTATGGATTAAAACAAGCTCCTAGAGCCTGGTATGAGAGACTATCTTCATACTTAATTTCTAAAAGGTTCAGACAAGGTCAAATTGACTCAACTCTTTTCGTAAAAATCTTGAACCAAGTCATATTTATTGCTCAAATATACGTAGATGATATAGTCTTTGGATCAGCAAATTCAAACTTTTTAAAAGAATTTATAAACCTAATGGAACAATAATTCGAAATGAGTTTAGTAGGTGAGTTAAGCTTCTTCTTAGGTTTACAAATAAAACAAACAAGAGATGGTAACTATATATACCAAAATAAGTATGCAAGAGAATTAATTAAAAAATTTGGTATGGAAAATGCAAAAGACACTAAAACACCCATGGCAACGAATGTTATATTAAATGAAGACAAAGAAGGAAAGTCTATTAATCTAAAGTACTATAGGAGTGTCATAGATAGTTTACTATACTTAACTGCAAGTAGACCCGACATACTTTTTACAGTAAGTATGTGTGCTAGATATCAAACTTGTGCAAAGGAATCACATTTAACACATGTCAAAAGAATCCTAAGATACATTAAATGAACAATTAATGTAGGTATGTAGTACCCAAGATATAGTAACTTTGAGTTAATAGGATACTCTGACTCAGACTATGCAGGATGAAAACTAGATAGAAAAAGTACTAGTGAAGGATGTCAACTCTTAGGATCATGCTTAGTAAGCTAGTTTAGTAGGAAGCAACATTGTATTGCTTTTTCCTCAACTGAAGCAGAATACATAGCATTTGGTAAATGTATGACACAACTATTATGGATGATGCACACACTTAAGGATTTTGAATTAGATTACAAAAAGGTCAAAATATTAGTTGATAACATAAGCTCAATAAATTTAACTAAAAATCCAATTCATCACTCATGCACTAAACACATTGATGTTAAACATCATTTTGTAAGAGATCATGTGACAAAGGGTAGTATTGAACTCAACTATGTTGAGTCCAAATCTAACCTTGCTGATATCTTCACTAAACCACTTCCGAAAGCTAAATTTAGTATGCTTAGAAGACAACTAGGATTATGCTTAGTAGACTAGGATGATTTCATGTTCATTAACCAAAATTTATTTTGAAAAGAAATATTATATTGTTTTTAAAAGGAAATTTAAAAAAAAAATCTATCCTAGGTCAAATTAGAGTTCATGATCCTATAGACCTAGATAAGCCTTCTCATCTCACAAACACCTAGGATTACCTATTTGTGTAGTGAGCCATGAAGATGGTCGTGAGATGTTAGGACTGCACCCCTGGTTTCAGATGTAAATTTAGTGCATTGACATGAACCGACACGGGGTTTACAAGAGCAAATAAATCAGTTCAGTGACTAATTCTAATTTAAAGCTTGATGATAATTCTATATCACTTGAGCTAGTAAAGAGTTGGACATTTGCTTTAAGGATGATTTTTAGATGTGTATTTAAGTAAAAATATAATATTTTGGAATTCATGCTTGGACAAATCTTCTATCGTACATGCATCATCTTGAAAATTTTGAATATTTTAAGGTTCATTTAAATTAGTTATTTTTTAGGGGGAGTTAGAAAATTTTGAAAAGAAAAATATTTTTTATTAAGGAGGAGTTAGAAAATTTTGAAGATATTTTGAAAAGAAAAATATTTTTTTATTAAGGAGGAATTAGAAAATTTTAAATATATTTTGAAAATACAAATATTTTTTAAGGGGGAGTTAGAAATTTTTGAAAATTTTAAATATTAAGGGGGAGCTAGAAAATTTTAAATATTTTAAATATTGAAAAATATTTAGGGGGAGTTGAAAATTTTGAAAAGTTTTTTAAAATTTTGGAATTTGAAAATATGTTTTTAGGGAGTTATAATCTTGGAATTTAGAAATATGTTTAGGGGGAGTTAAAAATTTTGAAAATTTTTGAAAAGTTTTTTAAAATTTTGGAATTTGAAAATATGTTTTTAGGGAGTTATAATCTTGGAATTTAGAAATATGTTTAGGGGGAGTTAAAATTTTGAAAATTAAAATGTTTTTTGAAAATTTTTATAAATGAAGAGATCCTATTTTTAAATGTAGAAAATCTTATTGAATATAGGGAGAGGATTGATTTCAAAACTTAAGCATTTTTGAGCTTAACTCTCATGTTTAAAACACTTTAACTCTCAGTTTTAAAGTTGCGACATTTTAAACTTAATTTTGATTTTGATGTATGTCAAAGGGGGAGAGAGGAGATATAAAGTTAGAGAGAGACTTATTGAAACAAAGATGTAAAAATGTATATATGCATCTCATACATGTTTAACTTAATGCATTTCTTATATATGTCAAAATTTGAATATTGCTGTCTTATTCTCCTAACTTTAACTGATGTGTTGTCATACATCAAAAAGGGAGAGATTGTTAATGCAGTGAGCATCACTCCTTGGTTTTGACGCATGAACCGTAGTTAAAGTTAGGAATTACTTGTGTTCTAATATCAGTGTTAAGTGTGCAGACTTAACAGGAAGTCCTAGTAGATCGTGTTGACCGGATACTAGGCAAATGATTGACATATCAGGAGGACCGGATACTAGGCAAATGATTCACATATCAGGAGGACTGGACACCAGGCATGAAGTCAAGATGGGTCGTGTGGACCAGACATTTGGCATGAAGACCAGTTGGGTCAGGAGACCAGACAATCGACAAAAAGTCCAGCTGGGTCAGAAAGACCAAACAGCTGGTGGATGTCCTGGTGGGTCAGATCATATGTCAAGAGTGGAAAGTCCGACAGGTAAGCCTCAAGTGAAGAGGTGAGGCTGAGTCCTCTGTAGGGGGACAAATCTAGGCGTTAATCTGATGAAAAATCTGCGTGGGACTTAGTAGTCGAGATCGAGCAGTATTACTACTGCTATCATATTTGATTTTATCTATTTGTGCTAATCTCAATTTGTAGGGATCAGTCGACTGAATGTATTTCAGTCGACTGAAGACCAGTCGCCTGAGTTTGGTTCAGTTGACTAGATACATGCTTGGCAGGATTAGCTGGTGATCGATCAAAGATCTGGCACCGTAGTTGAAAAGTGTTTCAGTTGACTGGGGAGTTTCAGTCGACTAAAGTGTCAAACTTCCTAATACGGAGCCGAGTGACGTGGAGTCGACTGGGGCATTTTCAGTCGACTGGAAGACCAGAAGTTCCATATCGATGGGCTGATGTGGAGTCGACTGAAAAAGGTTTATAAAACAAGTGCTCGACCAGATCTGAGGAGAACACTACTATGAAGTCGAAGTGTTGTCAACATCCATTCTCGTCCACAAAAGCTTCGACTCCTCACAAAGGCGCTTTTTCGACACCTCGTGCCTACATCAAAGCCTTTATCTGTGTCGGTATAAAGTAGCTTGTAATTTCCTATATTATTTTTCGCTTATGTACTTAACTTCAAAGAGAAGGTAGTGTATTACCCATCTCTTACCTTTGTAAAAAGCGAACCCCTCTGAAGTCGAGAGTTCTCGAATCGGAGGGTGTATAATGATTGCCCATCGAGGTAGCTCTCGGAAGAGCTATGGGCTTTGGAGTAGCAACCCAGTTAGGGTTGTGATCCAAGTAAAAGAAATTGTTCCCCATTTTATTTTATTTTATTACCACTTCATACTCTCAAATAATTTCAAAATATAAATATAAGTTTTTTTAAAAAAAGATTGTAATCTCCGAGATTCACCCCCCTCTCTCGGAGTATCGTGATCCTACAGCTGTTGATGGTTTTACTGCATCTTTTGATCGGTTTGCATGAATGTAATGAAATTGAAAAACATTACTGTAAAAATAGAAATCTTACAACGCTTTCGTCAGAATGCCATTGGTGGTCAAAGGAGGAAGATGCCCACCATCCGAGGGATGATCACGATGAGAATTGGAAGATCCCTACTCTTTCACAAACCAAGTTCCAACCACGCCTTTGTGTTCGCCAATCTCTTGTTCTCTTCGATAGAGCTTCTGCAGTGATCAAGTGTGTTATTCACATCGCGATCGCACAGTAGCGTGCATGCACACATTGCCAATGGCAACGCGTGTGCATGTTCTCCCACTCGTGCAAGTTATGCCACATATGCAAACGGTCACATAAACCAATAAGAGGTATTTAATCACTTAGACTGAATAGAGCCGAAGTTCATAGTCACACATACTAATAAGAAGTATTTAGTCACATAGACTAAAATAGAGCTAGAGTTCATAGTCCCAAAAGACTAATAGAGCAGAGATTAATAATCACAAATACCATTAGAACATCTAATTCATACATAGGAAAATGATTCGTGCGACAACAAACACATTGAGCATTCATTGCTAAGAAAGTTGTTACATGTTTCATAGCTGCTCATAGAGCGATCAATGCTAAGAAAAGTTGTTATACCTAACTTAGTCGCTCCCCAAATGGTACCTAACCATTCTCGAATGACACATATTCATTCATCTGATGGCACACAACCATCCTTTGTTGGATTGAGAAGCGTCGCTAGAGAGGGGGGGGGGTGAATAGAGAGCTTTACAAACTTTCTTTTTGTTTCAAAATACGAGCAGTGCAGCGGAAAGTAAAATAGTAGAAAATAAATAGACACTTTATTTTTACTTGGTTCACAACCCAATGGTTGCTATTTCAAGGCCCCACGATCCTTGACAGCGTACGAAGGGACAATCCACTATAGAGTTTCCTTCTCGTTGGAGGTAGGAGACAACGATCACAAAAACTGAAAGACAAAAACTTAAGGATGAGGCAACAAGCCTACTTCACCTCGTTACGATGAAAACTCTGATTACAAATTAAAATGAATAAGAATCAAACTAATACTACCGACGAATATGAATCTGAGATGAAGAGCTTGTCGTCAGTGTGTTGGCGTCGTAGTCGAAGCGTAGCGTTGTTGGAGTACCTGGGAGCAAAGAATTGATAATGTAGGGTTTGAGTCCTCCCCTCCTTTTATAGACTTGTGTCTTGGAATAAGTCCGAATCCATATCCATAACTCGTGGATCTTATCACGAGGTGGCACCTTATCTTATCACGAAGTGGCGACATCAAACATTATCTCTTTGACCTATTGCAAAAGGCTGATTCGTCGCCATTAGTCGACTGTCAATATTCAGCAGTCGACTACCATCTTAGTCACTTCCCTGCAATAAGAGGTTACACAAAATATGGTAAATATGATGGTTCCTTACCGTCCAATCTCGACCTAGACCTTTCACTAGAAGTCTTAGTGGGATCGTCGCCTACAGTCTTCCCCGTATAGAGGATACAACCTTACCATCTCTCTTCGCACTCGTGCTTACCTTTGATCCTTTATGACCTGTCGCTTTACTTTCGGTCTTCACCTGGGTTCTTTGACCATGAAGTTCTCCCGGTATCGCTCGACCACCACAGTTTCTCAACTCGAGATTCTCTGGGTGTCGCTGACCTTCAGCTCAGCTTAAACACTTCCTGCACACTTAGTTCAACTCATGAGATAACAATAAGACCTTAACTTTGAGTCTTTGCCATAATCAAAACCTAGGTTCGATTATCTGGTGCCCCTGTACCAACAATCTCTCCCTTTTTGATCTATGACAAACCGACTTAAAGTTAAGGGAAATTCAAGCATGAAATGAAGTAAATAATACAATTAAATGCTTTTTCAAAATCTCCCCCTTGAGGCTACTCCTCCTTAACCCTAGGTGAGTTTTGAAAAAGATTCTTTAAATTTAAAAAATTTGTGTTACTCCCCCTTAACTTTCGCTCTTCTCCCTCTTTTGCCATAAATAAAAAAAAAGTAAATATTGGGGGTGTATATATAAGATAGGGGTTTTAAAGAAAACATTATAAGTATAGTATGTGTCTAGAATTATTAAAGAGAGAAATCAAATTAAAGAGTCCAAGCATGTGTCTCTACTTAGTTTAGTAGGTTGGTTCGAGGTATATCCCTCTGCACCAACAATTGTAAAACTACTTTTACCAAAATAAGTTTCTGAAACAAAATACCATAAGTTCATTAGAAAAAACTTTATGAGTTTGTAAGATAACCCTAAAGGTTAGTTTTCTCCCCCTTAGTCAAATACATGAGGTATAAAAGATTTAGGGGGTGCTAAACTTGGCCTAGAGAGTTATATATTTAATATCAGCTACATAAAATTATAACTATACATTTAAATGCTACAATTAATAAGTATTTATAGTTTTGAAAGTATTTCGAAAAAGTTATGTTATGTGTATTTCAATTATCCCTAACATTTCACCCATTCTGTGTCTCAAAACATGTTTACCTTATATGTTTTGTGAGATGATTTCAATTTTACTTGATTAAGTTTTAGTAATTTGAAGCTAATCAACCTTGGGTTAGATTCGGATTTAACACTTAGCTCGTCAAGTAAACTTTTCGAGAAATTGGCTTCCAGGTCGTGGCGAGGCACAGGGGCCTTCTTTGATCGGAAAGACGACCGAACTAGATAAGGCGTATCTAGCTTGGTCTAACTTAGTCGAGTGTACCAAGCTAGATATGCCTTATCTAGTTCGGACACACAAGACTTCATTTCCCTAACATACTATCTTCTCTCCGCGTCCTGATACTATTTATCAAGATTGATTAACTATTTGTCCTATCTAACTGTTCTAACAATTAAAACAAGGATTAACTAAGCATGCAAAGCTTTAATTAAAAAAGTGGGTACACTATTTTAGTACTAGCTCCCCTAGACCATTTAACCAATATGTTCTATCCACATAGTGGAATTGATCCTGGAGAATTCAATACTTATTGGTCCTTATATGTGAATTCAATAGAATTTTGGGGACCCATGCTTGGACTCTTTGATGACTACGATTTACAATAGACATGTAAGATCTATTCGTAGTCGTTGACCTAAATCTGAGTTTGACTTTGTTGTACACGTCTCTTTGAGTTCCAAGTAGTCAGTTAAGATTCTTGGATCCCAACGTGAACTTTTCCAACCTAGGCTCGACCTCTTGAACTCATCCTTTCAAGAGAGAATTCTCCTCCTCAAGTTTTTCAACTTAAGTTGAGTTTCCCTCTTGAACTTGACTAGTTGAAGAGGTTAGAGTAGCCACTTGCTTGAGGGTTTCAACCTCTTCAAGTAATGACTCAACTCTAGACTCGACCTTAGTCAATTTCCTATTTAGCAACTTAATTGCATGATATAAGTTTGCAATTAATGAATGGCTTACCATAATCTTTGCTTTTGATCCGGCTTTGAGTCTCTTCTCGAAATCCTCCTCAGAGTCAGAGTCGGAGTTGGATTCGTATTCGACTTCGGACTCTGACTCGGACTCTACCAGTCTTGCCATGAATGCTACGCCTAAAGGGAGGAAACTTCGTTTCCCACTTCAACTCGATTGCTTGTTCATGACGATCCCGTCGTCATCCCCGGATTAAAAATTTAATCCATGACAATTAGGGATTACCCAAGCTACCATTTCATCGTCGTGCTATTCGATTAGAGTAGTCACTTGAATAAACTTGTTGTTCAAGCAACCAACCTCTATTCTACGATTAGCCACGGAATAGACGATGTACGGATCGCCAATTTTTGTGTTTGTATTCGGGATCCAAGTAAATTAGACACATATAAAATCATACAACATGCATATAATTGAAAAACAATTATTGACATAATACAAAAGAATATGAACAAACATTATACCTCTTGATCTTCTATTGTATGCCCTTCCTCCTTTTGAACGTCGTGTGGGCGACGATCTTCCAAAAGTCAAAGCCTCCTAGATCACCAATCTTCCTTTCCTTGTTCACTCCGAACAAAGGAAGATGATAAAACAAAACTCTTCTCCTTCCTTTAACTGACCACCAAGCTCCAAGCTTGGTGCTTGCCGCCGGCCAAGGAGAAGAACAAGGAGATGTTGCCTGCCAAGGGAAAAGGATCACCCCAACTGTAAAATACCGGAAAAATAAATAAATAAAAAAAATATTATTCCTCGTTAATTGATAAACTATCTTATGGAATTTTTCAGAAATTTTTAGAAATTTTTCTGGAATTAAACAGAGGTCTTATGGGCATTTCATAGGGGTAAAGCAAACAGGCTTTTGTAAAGCCTGTTTAGACTAATTAATCTGAATCATGTTCGCGACTTTTCATTCCTGTCGGTTATTTAGTCGCGACTTCTTATTTCCCGATCCCGATCTCTCCTTTTCCCCCTCCACTTCATTTCTTTGCCGCCGTCGCCGAGCGAGATTCGCTCCATCGCTTCTCCACCGCCAGGCGTTGTCTCCAGCCACCACGGACAGCCTCGACGGCGTCTTGGTGGGAAAATCGATCGAAGGGGAAGGAGGTCGATGCCTTACTTCTCCGTGATCCCACGACCGCCGATGGTTCCTTCCGGTGAGAGATCCGGCTGGAGGAGACGACGACGAAAAGTGTCGCCGGGCAAGGTTTGGGGGAGCGATCAGGGTGCCAGAGACCGACAACAATAATGGTTGGTCTACCCGGCGATATCTGCGAAGGATGTGTGCGGTGAGTGTTGTGGAGGGGGGCTTGAATCGGCGGTGAGCACTGTCGACCTCTTCCTTGCTGTGGATCGCCACTGGAAATTTATTGGTGCCGGCGAACAGGGGATAGAAGAAGGTCGCTGCCGATTATGTGGACTTCGCTGCCGATGGTCATCGGAGATAGGTGAGTACTGCTCCTTTCCTGAGCTTGGACGAGATTTAAGAATTTGCTGTGTTTCTCCTTATAGTTGCGTGTGGACCTTGTTTGGACAGTGATCAGGGATTCTGGTGAACAAAGGTTGGCTGCCGGTGGTTGGGGATTTTGCTGCCGATGGGGTTCAACTTTGGGTAAGCAAGATTAATTGCCTTTTTGTCTGTGAATTTCCTGTCGGTAAAAAACATTGCTCTGTGGAGATGGGGAGGGGCTGTGAAGCTATGCCGATGTGTTGATGTTGGCTGTGAAAGGTGGGGGAAGTGAGCTGTGAGAGTGGTTGTGTGGTTGTGCTGCTCTTTTGGGGACGTTGGATGTTCTGTGAGTGAGCTGTAGATCGAAGTTTGGGTTAGTTCTGTTCACTTCGAGTTCCTGGTAAGGTTTGAATTAACCTATAGGTTCTTTCCGATTTATATTGCATCTGGATTATTCTCTATTACAATCACTTCTCAAGCTAGTGATCTTTCGTTGTTATGTTGTTATGATGTATGTGTCTTATGTAGCTCCTGGTTGCGACGTTATTGGTTGAATCGCAGGTTCCTTCAGGTGAACAAGCTGGGTGGTGGTCGGTGGTAAGTTTCGACTATAGATCTATTGTGAGTGGGGATTGAGGAAATGGTGGTATGAGATTTGTTCATGTCGCTAATTTGATATGGGGTCGGTTTCCTTGATTTTTGGTACATGTATATGTGGGTAAGGAAGTGAATGGGATTACCCTATTGTAGAACTTGTTTAACTGGGTTACTATTGGGTTGCTGGTTAATAACCAATGGAAGAAGTTGTTATATTGGTAAGATTCGGGATATGGATTGATGAGTAATAATAGGTTAAGAGATTGGTTTGGTTCTACTATTAGATTGACAGTAGAACTTTGATATATTGTCGGGTGTTTTAACGTACTGTGATGGTATTTTGCAGGACGTGGATACGAGACAAATTCACTTGATGTGAAGACCCTCAGCGAATTCTACATAGCAGGTGGGTAATTTCCTACCTGGTCCAGGTAGATGTATTGCATGTAGATTTAGTCATAGATATGAGCATGTTAGGTGTTCATATTACCTTGACCCTGCTCTTATTATCGTATGCTTGAACTTATCGTTTGATGTATTTATGCTCAATTGTTGATATCACACATATACCCTATCATGATTTAGGAGTTATAGATGTTATGTAAATTGGCCTAAATGTTTAGCAGGGTGTAAATGTTAGTACGGAGGATGACCCAATTTATAAATTGGCAAAAAGGTCATCCGTGGGTAGGTAATGCCCTAAATGTAGGATTTACTTCCAATACTTGTATGTTGCATACTGTTACCAACCATGAGTTGCGTAATGGTTAAGTGAAGGGTGATTAGTGTGTCGCTGCGGACCGGTGGTCCCAGCTTGGTATGATTAGTCGAGTACGACTCTCTATCGGATAGAGAGTGCGTTGACCAGTCGAGTACGACTCTCTATTGGATAGAGAGTGCGTCGATCAGTTGAGTATGACTCTCTATTGGAGAGAGAGTTATGATCAGTTGAGTATGACTCTCTACAGGATAGAGGGTCCGTCGATCTGTTGAGTATAACTCTCTACAGGATAGAGAGTATTGATTAGATGGGTATGACTCTTTGCTGAACAGAGAGTCTGTGGTAGATGGTTGTACGTGTGACAGCATACACATGTCATTTGCATGCATTCTGACGACATAGTCTCCCTTGGGGTTGAGAGAGTTGTCAGTAATCTTGCCTCCCAGAGCACTTCATCTTGCCTCCCAGAGCACTCCCCGAAGAGTAACTGGTGTGAGGGCAGAGCATCCGTTGTGCCGCACTCTACCACTATAGACGGTGGTAGTTGGAGTTGCGTGCGATTATCCTGGGTGCGTGGTACTCGACCACTCATTGGTAGTGTTAGTCGGAGTGGCCAGCAGCAAAGACCCCCGTTGTGTAGCGAGCTCTTTACGCTCATATGCTACTTGATCATACTGCCCACTCGGCCACTCTATAGCAGTGGTTGGTGTGAGTTGGGACAGTTGTCATGTCGTGCCATCTAGGCTACACTGGGGTCGTGGTAGCGAGTAGGGGTGAGCAGGCATGACCATGCATGCTGCATTATCGTATCTTATGGCGCTTTGCATATTACCATATATAGATACATATATGTATGTATATATATATATATGGATGGTTAAGATTAATATATATATAGATGCGGTCTATATATATATATGATTATTGTGATATTGCATTTGATTGTACTATGTTTGCTGCATTTGGGTGTACATCATATTCATGCATGTGTTCTTGCATTTGTTATACGATTGTGTCGGATACTGGTATGGGTTGGACAGACCATTAGATACCTTGACCTGTAGCTAGAGTATATTGTGAGTTGATCTACTCTTCCTGTTATATATATATATGTTTGATATATGTTCAGGTTGGATCAGAGTAGCGTAGCAGACTTCAAGTATGTCTGTATTTTTATGTTGTTTATTTGGTTAGACGGTATATGCTTGTATTTATATACTATGCTGATATACCTGTTGTACCTCTAGAGTATGTTGTTGAAAATACATGTGATATGGCATATATACATATTTTTTTCTATTACCTGCTGAGTTTTACTCACCACCCCCCACGGACCCTGGGTTTTTTCTGTCGCCCAGGTAACAGGTAGAAGACTTCGTGATAGCTTGGAGCACCGCTGACTGACATCTCATCTCACCTCCGAGGCTTCTGTATTGGATTTGGGCTTTGCGTCCGCTGTGTTATGTATTCGGAATTTTCGTGATGTTATGTATTATGTGATGTACGCACATGTTGGTGCGGGTTTTGTCGAGGTTTTCTTTATGTTCTGGTGTTAGTCATACCGGTATGCATGTGTGGGATTGTATTGTTGTGGTATCGTTTCTGCTGTGTATTTGTTGTAGTAGTTTGTTATGTTGTTGTGGTTTGGTGATATTGTTATATATATTGTTGTTATTGTGGGCTTACGGGCCTTGTATTAACTCGAAATGTTGCCCACGTCTGGGAGATGCCGTCAGCTTGATTTTTCGCCCAAGATGCTTTCGGTGACAACTTTAGTGGTATCGAGACAATGTTGTTTTTGTGTCGAGTCTTGGATTCTCGGGAGTCGATTTATTTGGTTTTGGTTTTTGAGATGAGATGGACAACAGCCTGAGCTCCAAGCAGCACGAGATAAGAATTCCTGAAAAACTTATAGTTTAGTAGATATTTATCTAAACTTGATTATTAGGTGTATACAATAGAGTTATGACACCTATGCAAACTTGTAGTAGGGGTCGTCCATCGAGGCGACCGACCGGAGTGACCTTTAGGGTTTATGCTCCTGGTTATGTTGGCTATGCATTTAGATGCTTATACCAGGGAATAACCTGTAGTGTGTTGGTTATTGTTCGTAACCGTGGTATGAGTTGACCCCGGAAATGACCTGTTAAGTCTGTGAGTCTTGAACCTGTGTCGAAAAGGTGATTTACCTTTGAGAGCCGACTGATACCGAGTCAGAAAACAGGGGTCAAGTCGTCACATTTTTGGTTGAAATCAGAGATTTCTGTTGGATCGATTTGAAACACTAGAGGGGGGGGGGTGAATAGCGTTAAAACTTTTTCTTTCGAATTCGTTCGTTAAAACACGAATAGATAATTAATGGCAACGGAAAGATAAGCAATAAATAAAGGAGACAACTATTTTTACTTGGTTCGTAGCCTTCGGCTACTACTCTAAGGCCCTAGTGATCCTTGACCACGTACGGAGGGCAAAAACACTAAAGAACTCCTCCTCGTTAGAGGTAGGAGTTGATCGATACAAATAAGAACAAAACTTGAGGTAGAGGGACACTCCCCCTCTCCTCGTTACGATAAAAGCTCCGAAAGATTAAAGTAATGAACTTAAAATAAAAGCTAAAACCGACGTTACAATAAGAAAGAAATTAAGACCTAGATGGAGAAAGCGCCGTTGTCGGAAAAGTTGTAGCTTGGCGGAGGCTTTTGGAAGCTTTAGAATTGATGAGAAAACCCTAGGTTAGGACCTCCTTTTATAGCCTTTGAGCCCCTTTTCGAGAGGAACCCTAGCCAATCACAATTGAGCACCAATCTCCTTAAAATGGGGTGATAAGCCTTGACTCATCGGCGATCATTGACCTTGATCGCGATGGCCATCATCGATCGATGGCAGCATCGATCGATTCGATGTCGACCTCCTAAATTGATTAATCGACGGTCGAGTCCTCAGTCCTCCAAGTCGGCATGCGATGCTTGCTGCAAGGCAAAGTTAGCTTAAAGAAAACATTATTTCGACGGCCTTCGACCGTCTGATCTCGACCTAGACCATCGATGGGATGTCTTTGGTCGGATCTATGCTTAAGACCATCCCCGTAAGGAGGATATGCCCTCACTTACGCTCGCACACACGAGCTTACCTCGATACTTACCATGTCACTTTTGCTTCCGGCCTTCCACTCGATTCCTTCGGCTCCCTTCGAAATCACTCGAGTGTCGCCCGACCACCGCGGCTTCCTCCGGGTGTCGCTAGCCTTCAGCTCTAGCTTTAGCACTTTCTCGCACCTCGATTCGACGACATGAGATTAACTTTGTATCGTTTGCTATAATCAAAACTCAGGTTCGACTTAGGTGCCTACTGCACCAACAATCTCCCACTTTTTGATTTATGGCAAACCCACATACAAAGTTAAGTAAATAGCAAGCATGAAGAATAATGTGCATTAGAAACAAACAAAAGATTAAGTTGGAGTAGTAAGGATTTTCTTCAAGTACTCCCCCTTGAGGAAACCTCCCCCTTGACTAGGTGAGTCTTGAAGAAAAGACCTTAATCCTCCCCTTTGAGGGTTGCTTTAAGTAATTAACATTACTTAAAGTTGGCCTTAGTAAAATGTTTAAGTTAAGAGTTTTTCTTAACTTGGCCCTTTCTCCCCCTTAAATAAAACATTAAGGGCATAATGTTTAAAAATAAGTAAAACGTTAATAACACAAATAAGTTTAAGTTAAGAATTCTCTTAACTTGGCCTTTAATAAGTTTTCAAAACTTAATGTTAACTTTTGGTTTAAATATAAAGTAAGAGTTAAGTTATCAAAAAAAAAAAATTTTTTTTTTGACCCCTTAACTTTGGATTTTTGACCCCTTAACTTTGGCCCTTTTCTCCCCCTTTTGCCATATATCTAAAAGAGTGAGTGTGTGTGTGGAAAACAAAAATAAGTGTTAAATTTAAAGTCCAAGCATGTTCCACATTATTTTGAAAATAATATACTGAAAATAAGTTCATCTATAAAATGTTCGACTCATATTTGGCTTGATTGATATAAAAGATCAGCG